>OZ024920.1:34541343-34637805 GCA_964017225.1 Netelia inedita | reverse complement strand
GCTACGCTGTTTTGCCGATGTGCGCTCGTTTATTTTTTGCCAAGCTGTGGACGTGTCCGTGTGTCAAGAAAAATGACAACAAAACGGACGGAATTTTTATGAACTCAAGAGTAACTAGATAGAACGGGAAGAGAAGAGAAGTAGTAGATGATATTATGAACGGCAGCACACCTCTTCCTTTCCGTCTCCGTCCTAAACCGCAGCCGCTGATGCTTCTTCGGTTATTCCTCTCTCTCTCTCTCTCTCTCTGTCTCTGTTTCTCGCTCTCTCTCGCTCTGTCGCTCGGCACAACGGAACAGCAAACTCGTGTTTTCTCTCTGTTGCTTCGCTGGGATCGCGACGCGTTGCGAAGGTGTCTCTAGTGTATGGGTGTGTAGAGGAACAAACGAGAGAGAGAGGCTGAGTCGCGAGAAGTCTCTTTCTCAAGCGGCTCTGCGACGGGCGCGACCTGCTGCTGCGAGCCACGAGAGCTTGCGGCGAATACGGAGCTTTTTTTTCGTTTCTTTTCGGCGCGGGCCCTCGTTCGCCTTATTACTTCGTCTTCTTCCTCGAGACCGGAGCTCAGGTCGAGTTACGAGCTTGTCGGGAGATAAAGTTTACCGTCTCGACGATATAAGAGAGAGAGAGAGTTATCAACGTAGAGAGAACGGACAACGACGAGACGACGGCGGGATATATTATAACACGGCCGATGGGAAACGCACTCCGGACAGCAATGGAGTCCCTTGTTAACCGTGCGAGCTCGCTGGTATCACTACGCCACGCGACGGGTTGCGCACTGTTGGGTTCGCGATCTACCGAAGACGCAGCGAAGCGACGACGGTGGGGGACGCGACAGTGGCGCGAGTGAGCGCGGGGCGGTTGGCGGGTGGGAAACGAGCAAAGGGTGTGCGACACACGAACGTCGCGGCTGCGCGCGTCTCATGCGGCGTGGCACGGAGTGGGGATCCCGAAGAGGCCAGAGAGATAATACGCGTAAGCGCGAGCGAGATGGAAGACTCGAGTGTCAGGGGAAACGGCAAGAAGCGACGCTGCGCGCACTTACTACGCGACGCGAAGCTAGCGCGTCGATCGTCTGCCGTTAAAACACGGCAAAAAGTATGGGGGGAAATCTTTTTTTTTCCTCTTCCCTCGTATATATATATTTTTTTTCGCTTCCTCTCGTTGAGGGAAAATCGGCGTAGCCGTTGTACGTTGCGCGAGTCGCACCAGGGGGATGGATTGGGTTTCGGTGCGCCCGCGTAGGGTAGCTTTATAAGCCGTGGGTGCGGTCTTGTTTACAGGACGGGTCCGGGCGAACTAAGCGGACTCGTGATTGGCCAGCGCGCACCTGCAATGCGTCAGGCCGGCCGCGCGGACTGTTCCGCCGCTGGCTCTACCGGGTCAAAGCCAGCAGGCTCTTTCCCGTCGCCGTCGTCTCCGTCGTCGTCGTCGTCGTCGTCGCCGTCCTCCTCGTTGTCCTCCTCGTCGTAGTCATCGTCGTCTCCGTCGTCTCTCTCCGCCACTTCGTATACTAACTTCTATTAGCAGCGCAGCGCGCGCGCTAACTGTCCGCGCGGGCAAATCGCGCTCGAACGCATCCTCGACGTAGCCCATCCACGTCCTCGACGTCGTGCAGGAGAGAGCGAGCGCGGGCTTCTTCTCTTTTACCCAACCTCCCCTCGACGCGACCTGGCTGTGGCAAACCTCGACGTGCCAACCCTCGCCGTTTTTTGGCAGACGACATATATCTATACATATATACAGCTACTTGCCAACACACATACATAAACACACACAAACACATAATATACATATATATATATAAATACACAACTGCGACAGTTTTCTTACGTCGTAACTGTAGATCAGGGCTCGCTCAGCATCCAGCCGTCATATGTAGCGTGTTCCTGGAAACCCCAGGGAAACCTGACTGCACGATATAAGTCGACCACGTATTCTCACGACTAGCCCAGTTTTTTTACGTTTTTCGTACATCACTCTCTTATTTTCCCTCCCTCGTGCCTATTTTTCTTTCCATTTCTCGACATACTTCAGTCACCCGTTAATATAAATCTCTCCACGGGTTATCATATCCTCGAAGTCCTCTAACGTTTTCCATAATATAACATCAACACATATATATGTGTATATATATTTGTAAGCATATAAATTCATTGCCGGGTATATCTTCATTCTTATGTCCCTGCGTCGCTCCCCAAGAACGCTGTCTTATTTCATCCCTTTTGCCCCCCTTTCCCAATCCCCTCTCTTTGATTCGATCGAACGCAGCAGCAGCAGCGGCGGCCGACACAACTACGCGCTCGACGTAAAACGATCATAGAGTCGACCGAGACTCTGTTTCTCGCGTATGTGTGTGTTCGATGAACGGTTTCCCCCTTTGATCTGTGCCAGTCTCCGCCAACCGCGTGTGCACCACGTTTTATTACGCTCATATCTACCGTGAGGATAATTCAGGGAAAAAAAACCTATACCTAACCTAGATTACTCTTTTTCTGTACATATGCATACATAAATCCGTTATTAGTTACTGTTTTATACAACGTTACAGATATTGACTTTGCGAACCCTCCCTCGTGGCATAAAATATATATGCACGAATACGTATATAGATATATATATAAGCGTTATCCCTCTCTAACCCGGGAAACGAGGGTCCACCAGGAGAGTAGAGTAGAGTAGAGAGCCCCGGAAAGTCAAAGGCCGACCGTGACTCTCTGTGCTGCAGTCCGTTGGTCTGTGCGTGGGGATGACACAATTTTCTCTCTTTCTAACCGGCCCCTTTTGCCCTTCGCCCCTCCGTCGTTTCTCGATCTTATACGCGGTACCCACTAGCGCTCTCCTTTCCTCTCTTTCTCTCTCTCTCTCTCTCCCTATTTCCTCTGTTTCGCATTTTTTCTCGTTTTGTTTCAAGCTTTGAATTCGCGAGAGGGACACACTTTCGTGTATCTCTGAAAGCGACATACAGATGGCAGTTGCGCTTTTCTTCGTCGTTGTTTTTTTTTCGTGTCTATCAGACCTTGTATCAATTTCTAGATGTGCACTGGCGTCGATAGTCAAGGCATTATGCAGGTATTCGCCCGTACGCCCATGTAATCTTTTCCGTATTCGCGTTACCTTCGTATTATCGTAACGACAGTAAGTTATAAGCGAATGAAACGCTTCGCAATCGAGTTTTACGATATACGCGATGTAAGACGTGTTCTTTTTTTCTTTCTATAATACACATCACGTGTCGAAGAAAGTCCGGCTATGCGCGAAAACCATTATTGCCGGTCGATTGTATTACGCATAGAAGCCGGTTTATACCTCCTTCTTGCCCACCTCGATGCAGCATTTTATGCGCTAAAAGTGACGCGCGCGGCAGTAGCGCCGCGGAGTCGGCGGCGACGCTCTGCGATGCCCGCTCTGCGACGCCGAGGCTGCGTAAGAGCCAACGAATTTCTCATCAGCCCCCGTAGACAGTTGAGAATGTATAGATACATATGCGTATTACACGTATACGAGCTTCGTATACAAATGACGCATGAGAGAGGCAAGATCAGCCGAGAAATCATCAACGATTGTATACGATCGTTCGTTCGAAGGTTGCCCGAGTGAGGTTATGTCATTTCGACTCTCGTCTTTACTCTTTCTTCCAAGTTTATTCTCAAGTAATAAAACATGAACGCTAGAAAAGAACGAAACAACTCTTCGATAATAAAAATGAACGAAGAGTCAGTCGCGAATATGCCTAAAATCCATTGGGCGTGCGCGAATGTACGCGCAATGCGACACGCGAACGAGCGAGACGGAGATAGAGTTGTAATCTCGTTAGAAGGAGAGGAGTGTGTACAGTCGAGCGCGGGAGGGGCGGTGGGATAGGAAGAGCGGCGTGGCGGCAGGGAGGGTGGCGGCAGGGGTTTTGGCGGGACGAAGGGTGGGAGAGCGGGCGAGGCCGGAGGATTTCCTCTATGCCGTAGGTTATAGTACGTATACCCGGCGCAATGTGGGGCGAAAGGGTGGACGTCGAGAGAAAGAGCGATGTATGCTAGAGGGCTGTACGAGGAGAGGCACACAGAGAAAGATAGAGAGAGAGAGATGGAGAGCTACCGTCGCGTTGACGCTATGAACGACCGTAGCCGACGGTTTTGTGTACACGAGATGCGTGTGTAGGTGTGCTGGGGTTTGCGAGAAAACTTAATCTCGTTAGATAGAATTGAGTTAACAGTAAGGCCTACGACTGTTACGCTCAGCACACCCACTGCAGCGTGCTTGATCTTTTTTTTTTATTCTCTCCAGCTACCCTAGTAGTTGGGGTAAGATATATATATATATATATAGTCATACTCGTACTACGACAGACGAGCGTGCGCTAAAGGATTATATACGGACTTCGTCCAAATAGACCGCGCAAAAGGGAGCGAGGCGCGTCTTGCTAGGGCTGCGTTTAAAGAATCTCGCAAAACTTTATAAATCGTCATTTTCATTTACTTCGACTCTCTACCGTTACTGCCGCTGTACGCTACTCTTTCTTTTGTCCGCCACTTCCGCCATCCTACCGAGACGCAATCTTCCCTGAATTGCGGAAATGTCCGCTCTCACTCCCCGTCCGTGATGGAATCTACGTTTTACCAGTATCTTGTTTTTTCAGGTTTTTTTTTTTGACATATCAAGGTTGTTCTGTATACATAACGACTGCACTATCGCGTATATTTCGTACGACATTTATATGTATATACGCGTTCCGGTTTGCGACTAGTAACGATCAAACATTCTACTTCGGCATACACCAAATTCTGACGTCACACGGGAGAGGGAGAGAGAGAGACTTACGGGCAAACGTCGTTTTCGGGAGACGGAAAATTTATCGTATGACATATACTTGCCCTTTTCACTCACTGCACGCAGTAATGAACCCGTGCTTAAATACATATGCGACGATGCAATTGGTAATACCGTGTTATTCACCGTTTCATCATTCCATACCCATCTTACATCGATTATATACTCATTATTCGCAACGCTCTTCTTTCGTGCTTGGAGGAAACGAGAGAAAAAAGAAGGCGACAGAGTAGGGGAAGAGTATGTTGTGCGGCAAGGCCGTGAGAGCGAGCCTGAAAATGACAGGAAATCCGCGGGAGAACCGACAATGAAGTTCTACAACGCGACGAACGATTTATATCGTTGCTTTTTATTTTTCGTTCAGCTTTCACCGTTTATTCGCTCTATTTTACGACGGGGGAAAAATACTTTGTAACTCGGGAGAAAAGTACGTACGGGAATCGTCCGGTTTATTTCAAAGGTGCAATTTCCTCGCCAAGTCGTTAAGGCGCAAACGTTCTTCTTTTATATCCATTATGTCTCTTAACCCTACTTTTTGGTCGTTCGGGCTCGCGTCGACTCACGACCGGAAATGGGACATGTGCGTTGATGCATAGATAAACAATTGTTTGCTTAGCAATCGTTTCGTCATTTCATTCATAAGGAAATATTCATAGGGCAATAAATCAACGACACAATGACAAAATATATTAGTTTTCTTTCTTCTTTTTTCCTCATCTTTCACGGAGAGTCCAAATTCATCGTGTCATTTGAACCACCGAAATCCATAACTCTTTATTAAACTCTTTTACACCGTATATATAATATATATATATATATATATATGTATATATAGATCATGTGTTATATGTTCATTAAACGATTTGTACAATTCAATCATTCTCAACATGTCGATTCTTTGTTTTTCGTAATTTTTATACATCGGAAATACTGCAATGAAGTAAGCAGGTACTACTGGCACGATAGTAAAAGTAAAACGTCGCTTGCCGCGTATGTTTCTTCTTTACCATAAATACATAAGCGAGCTCGATGTGCTCGTGCGAACGCTATCTCTTCGCCTCTTCGTCCTTCAGTGTTTTCATTAGTATTTCAGGTTTGCGTGCAGCAATATTTTCGTAACAGACATGGTCAGGAAGTGGCCGATTCGCGTGTTTTGTCCAAATATTGCAAACACGAATTATCAATGTCGGCGCTGTGGCACACAAATGGCTGCCGTTACGGCGGGAATTTGACCTCTTCGACTTGCCAAAAATCTCTTTTAGTTATCCAACTCATTACAACTATGGTTGTAAAACATCAAGCGTCGCGCGCGCCTCACGCGGTAGCGTCAATAACTTCGAATCGGCATCAACCGTACGGCCGCCATTTTCACAAATTACAACTTTTCTCACTAAGATCACATAGACATTTCGTATTTGAGAGATTGAAACGATACCGAGGACGATATCTGTTCAATATCCGCTTCTACGACCGGCGTGGAAGCGAATATATCGAAAGTAAAATAAAACAGAAACCAAATATAACTGGAACAGATCGAGATTACGCGGGGATAGGTACAGTGTCTGTATATATATATATATATGTATATGTAGCCACTACTGACCAGAGTCGATTGCGTCGCGAACATGAAATTTCTTCGTCAGGTATCTCCTCCCGTCGGTATATATAAACAAAAAGACTTTTTGCAAATGTTATCATCGTAATTCGATCGAGGTCACAGCTTTTCCGCTCCTTAATTCCCTCGTGCCCCTACCCCTCTTCTCACTCGAAGGTTATTGGAATGGACATAATAGGTAAAATAGGATTTGTAGTTTCAACCTCGAGCGCGGTAGCCATGCAGTCGTTCGCAGTTTCCATTTCGCCGAGGGACTCGAGTACCTTGCCGAGATTATACCACGTTTGATGGGAATTTGGATCGATCTTGGCGGCATCGCAGAGAGTTTTCTCGGCTAGCCTCTGACTACCGAGATAGTGATAGATCAGACCCTACGAGCATAATACATATTCGTAGTTAATAATATTTCCTTTACGTCGAAGCGCCTTTATTTTTTAAATAATATTTTAGTCACCTACCAAATGTTGAAGACTTTTTATGTGAGATGGATTTATAGAAACGGCATTTTGATAACACTGCTTCGCCTCGTTGTACTCGAGCTTGTACTCATGCAGTAAACCTCTCTATAAAGATATAAACGGACGGACGTTATCGTTTATCGTTAAATTGTTGATTAAACGTTTTTTTCGTCCGATACTCACTGTATACATAATGTGATGACTCATCGGAAATATGTTGGTAGCTTCCTGCAACGAGAGTGTTGCACTTTCAGGACGATCCAGAGCCAAAAATACTTCGGTAAGTAACAACCATATTTGCAGCTGTAGTTGCCAAGCTCGCTGAGGACCGGGTTTCGGTGTGAACGAACTTAGCGACGAGGCAACCTCCGAAAGAGCCTGCTCGATTCGGGATGCAGCTAAAGATTGTGCGTGCAAAGAACCTACGGAATAAAATTCATTCAAGCTTGGCTGAAAAACATTGATTTTTTTTTTTTGGAAAATCTTAGTATTTAGCGTCATTTCGTTGAGTGATTTAGTTTAGATTAATTAACAATGACACTATATTGGTCCTTTTTAACCGGAGAGTAAAAGCAAGGATGTAACTTACTGGAATCCTTGTCGGACATTTCCGACGTGTAGAGCTGAAAAACGCTTCTGGTCTCGCTGCGTTTCTCGCTCTGTTGATCATTACAATCGACGTTCGTTTGATCCTCGTACAAACTACGCCAAAGATGGAGCATACGTTTTATCGTGAACCATGCCTCCTCGCCACCGACACTGTTCAACTCAAGATTGGCCTTGACGTAAAGAAAATTAAGATTGTCTGGATACTCTTCGAGCACACTATTTATCAGATGAAGAGCGTCGTTGTATTGTTTTTGCGCCGAAAGTAATAGCGCGAATAAATGCAAGGACGGTATGTGTTCGGCTCGTAGATTCAGAGCGACCTTCACGTGCACCATCGCGTCGTTAATCTGCCTGTTTACGCCGTACTCGTGAGCGAGATAGTACTCGGCCAGATGATCATTCGGATCGCATTGTTGTGCCCTGATGGAAAAAGTAACGGATGAAAAACAAACTCGATCCATGCTTGCTCGTATTACATTTCTAGCTGCGTTACATCACTCCCTTTCTTCTTCGCAAACTCTACCTCGACCGTTTAGTCGGCTTAACGTTAATTTGATAAACGAAGGAGAAAAATAAGAGATAGGAATCGCTTATATACGACTCACCATTCGATCGATTCAATCAACGGAAAAGAGTCTATGATTTCAATTCGATAATTCTTCATCGATTCTCGACTATTTATTTTTATTCGATCATTTTTAATAAGGATAATGATATACTTACTTGTGAAAACAATCCAAAGCCGTCGTTGTATAATGAGCCTTATCCTGTTTGAGTATTGTGTTGGCCGACAGTATACTATGTCCAATACCGATGTAAAGATGACAACGCGACTGCAAACCCTGCGGACTCGCGGTCTCGCGTTGCAAAGCCTTTTGACTCCATTCGACGCCTTCCTTGATCGTATTAAGATGCTCGTAGCAAAGTCTCGCAGCCAACAGACACGGCATTACTTTAGTCGGCGATAACCTCGCGACGACTTTCAATACTGCGTAAGCATGCGTGTATCTCGCGAGATTAATCAAGCACAGAGCATACTGAGTCCAAACGTGCACCTCTTGATGAGAAAACTTCATCGCTCGCTCGAACGACTGTAACGATATAGAAAATCGATATTTGAGAAAAAACGAACGAGAAAGAATTTCATTCGCTCGAGCCGTTCGTCAATAAGTGGTTTTTTTTTACCTCGAACAAAAGATCCACTTGACTCCATCTAACGACTACAACCGTGAGAAGATCGTATACCGCCGTTGCGTTTTCGAAAGCGTGTAATCTGGCTTCTTTGAATTCCGGCGATTGACTGAGAACAGCGTCTCTCACAGCCATAGCTTCGCTTATCAGTAGTAACAATATCATTTCCTCGTTCTCATTACGCGGAACGAATAAATTCGGTCCTAAGTATTTCTTGGGCTTCCACGGTGACTCGGACACTCCAACGTTTGGAGAATAATGATTTAATCTTCGATTGGACGTGCCGGTGCCTGAAGGAGAGAGAACGATTGATTAATGCAAACAATATTTTAATCGAGTATTAATTTATATGTTTATGTACTAAGCTATGTTTTTTCTACCTATCGATCCACTAGGAGGTTCAGGAGCTTGGTACAACGATCCGCTGACTCCGCGCAACAAAACCTCGGCCAATTGTCGCGTGAGTGTCAGACGAAGACTCTGCGTCGCGGTCGACTCGACGGCGGAAAGAATGCCTCTGTAACGATTTATCGCAGCTTGAGTATGACCGCTTTGTATGTGCAAGAGAGGCGCTCTCTGCAACGCCGTTTCTAAGATAGGCCCGACATGCTTTGTATTACTGGGTGAAGGCTGAGGAGAATAAGAACCTGCGAAAAGAAAATATACATAAAAGCATCGGGATATGAAAATAATGTTTACTTCGTACGACAAATCATGCGCCATCGCTATAATAGATTTACGCTTCGACGACTCTACCTATGCTACTGCTATTGACGATTGAGGTACCGTTTTGTGGTTGCATCGCCAATTTGTCCTGTTCCTGAAGATAGACGAGCGTTAAATCACCGGCTATCTCGAAACACTTGATAACTTGCTCGTGCCATTCGGCTATTTTGTACTTGGACTTCAAATTGGGCAGTTGCTTCTCCATACAGAGACCTGCGCATTATCGATAAAGCTGTTTGAAAAAACGAATTGAAATAATTACTCGTTAATGTTGGAATGGGAGAAAATATCGACCTTTTATCGCGAATGACTCGGCAATTATACGCAAACTTCGACTAGGTAATTGTTTCTCTGTAAAAGACTGTAGCTCCGCGTGTTGATAGTGTTGCAACGCTTCTTCGTACATTCCCATAGCGTAATGCAACTTTCCAAGAAGCAAATGAGCATCTAGTACGACTATCGCCTGAAAATACGTTTGTTTTTAAATTTTGTTTAACGACTCGTTATTATTGATGCGGATATGCAAAATTTTTGACGAAAACCCACCTGTTTGTCACTTTCGTTAGCCGCGAGCATCAAAAAACGTTTCGTCTCCAAGAGACCCGATTTTGCTTTGGTGACATTCGCGTCTACCGGAGGAGTCTGCTCCAGGAAACTTTCCAGGCGGCCTTCGCCGTTTAGAAAATTGGCCAGACATTCTATGGTGTTTTCGAAGTTGTCGAAATTGAAATAATTTGAAATAATGCTTCTATTGGTCGTACGATTGTGGATGGATTAATATTTAATACACGATCGAATGATACAGAGTTTCTGGTCAAATGTGAATGTACCGCATGATGAGACAGAAAAATGAAATATTCCGACGAACTGTTGGATAAATTGTAATAATTACCGTTACTAGGATAAATTTCTTTAAGATGATCGGCCAATTCTATAACCCTTTTCCAGTTCCCTTCGCTCCTGTTTTTATCAATTTCCGACTCGATTCTCAGCGTATGACCCTTTTTACTCGTCATTTTATTTATCAAACCTTCTTAACGTCACGCATATGTGGTGATATCGTGCAAATTGCACCAACGATATCCTCACGATATCACACTTAGGCTATACTATAATGTCATTGAATTTAATTCCTTCGCGTTACTCGCGACCTCGCAAATCAACGATTGAAAACAAGATTGACAGCAACTACAGCAGCAGCACACGGCGATCTCGCACATGACCTAGACTCGAGAGCTTCAAGAAAATACCACACAGCGTAGGAGGGGGCTTCCGGTTTCATTTTTTACGGTACGTCAAAATATCGACACACGGTACATCAGCTCGGGATGATTTTATTTTCTCGTGGACAAGCTTTAACAAAGGATGAAAATTGACTAACAATCATTAATAATGGACTAACAATTGAGTAGGATGAGAAGAATATGCATTTTGTCGAAATTTCGAAGTGACATGGGTAAAGCCGTACTCGACCATCGTGGTAATGCTGCCAACTTCACGTGGCTTGCAGCGCGCTCTAGGGCCGAAAAGTTTTTCAACGATTAAATAAAACGTAAGCTCTAACTATGGAGTCTGTATAAGGAGACCGAACATAATACGTTCCCGCCACGAAAAATGGTCACGCTTTTCGGTTCTCAATTGGTTTAACTTTTGACCACTTGCAGCGCTGTCGTCGGAGATGCGCTTTTTTTGTACGTGTTTGGTCGCGTGTACATACTATCGCGCATTGTGTATGTTTACTAACACGTATAAGGTGTCACACGCGGATTATAGTGTGTACACAACTTTCGTGTGTATGCGTTTTGGCTCTTGTCTGACGGCAGCGCCGCCATCGGCGCCATCCGAATTACTAGATTCAAAACTAGCGTGACGACCTCAGCATTACGGACTTCGGTCTCCTTATAGTAGAACAAATAGCTCTAACAAACGATAAAAATCAACTGACAGACACTAAAAAACGAGTAACAAACGATTGGTTACGAAGAAAAGTTTTTAATTTGTTTTGTGGATGAGACGAATTACAGACATGCTTAGGAAATTAAAAATTACAAAACCACGGTATATATCAGCGCGCACTTGGTCTAACTAAGGCTACAATTATTCCGTGACTTTAACCATTTCGCTACAATCACGGAGAAGACGACTTTTGGAAAAAAAATTACTACTGTGTGCTGCTATGTACTATGTGTTTGTTGAATATGCGCTATGTGTGCTCTGTGTGGCATGTGTGTGTATACTCGTCTCAAGTGTACTAACGATCTTACTTCTTGAACGTCGACCGGAATTATTTCAGCCGACCCGCATTATCCCGACCTTTGTCCGACTTGAATACCTCTTACAACCTCCTATGACATCATGTTCTCCTGATACAAAGTTCAATTTTCGATGCCAAAAATCAAGAACTTTTTACCGTTCCGCATTACCCCGATAAGTTTTCGACTAATAAGTTCTCCTTTTGATGGGAGGAGAGCACCGTTTTATCATCCTTTTTTATCGAGACTTTTTCTGTCTCTCTCACCGGCGAGATGACACTCCTACATTCTAGGTGTACGATTTTACCGACTAAGTATTTACAGTTTTTTTCCTTGGTTCGTTCCTCCATTTATCTACGGTCGGCTATACGTATAGTTAACAAACACGATTATCCGTCGTGCAGAAACCTGACCTGTGTACTGAAAAAAAATGCGCAGCTAAAAAAGCGTGCATAACAAAAAGCAACGCATTGATTTATTCCATTTTATGAATGCATGGTGCAGTACAATGATGTAGAAAGTATGACCGATCAGTTCCATTGATAACCTGTCATTTTACCGGACAATGAGTTTTATTAATCGATAATTGCGAGATTTGTTACTTACCGGGTAAGATTGTGATTGCGATAAAGCATACAAATCGAGCCGCCAAATACCTGATAACGCAAATTCAATTCTACAACAGACCAAATATCCGAATGTTATGGAATGAATAACAGAACATTCGAATTGCAGTAAAGCGATCGTCTTTCGTTCTGTCCCTATCATCGTTTATTGATATAAAAATTAGTTGATGATTTCAATAGCCGCATTCATGATATATGTATATATATATATACATATGTACAAACACGGATTCGTCTCGCTGATATATCAGCCCGGCAAGTCAGCCGCGTCTCATGCGGACTTGCGACATAAATCCGTGAATGTGTAGGTAGTGACGTATTACTATATATTCTCCCCATCGTGATTTCACAGTATAAGATCTGCCATCTTCCTAGAGCACGTGTCGCGTCACCCGCTCAGTATACAAGTGACTGCCGAGTTTGACAGCACAGTTTTTTGCTCTTGATGATCTATGAAAGATCCATATTTTCCTAGTGCCAATTGTGCCATTTTTTGCAAAGTAAGTATTATTATTACATTTTTAATTCAAATTTGCTTACCTCATTAATTATACATGTATTGCATGGGACGTTTCATATCGATTCATTGATCTTATAAAAAAAGAGTATTTCCGAAAATAAACAAACTCTTGGCTTGAATAAAAAATTTCAATTTTTTTATTGTTTTATTCATACCTGTTGTACTTATATTAAAAATATTTAAATATCCGCTAATACGCATAAGTTTATGGACGACTAAAGTAGCATGGCACGTTCCATACACATTATTGAAAATCTCAAGTACATAGGGCGTGTTCGGAAATTGAACGACAGTACTGTCAGTACTAGATTTCTGTTCTAAAGTAAAGCTAGCTTCGGTACTGACAGTACTTTCGGCCAATTTCCGAATACGCTTATATTATATCTGTTTATAATCGTTTTTATTTATTTTTTATTTTTACTTCTATTTACAATTTATCATCTGGAAATTTAAATATCGTAACGCGTACAGTTCGCTTACGAGACAATCATAAACATTGTTCACGTCGTCACCGCATATTTTTATCTCGTTATAATTTAAGTGATCATTTAACTCTGAAAATATTTCCATGTTATTTCATAACCTAGCGTACGTGGCCATCTATTGAGCATCCGACGTAAATTAATGCGCAATGGCGCGTTTTCGTTTTGAACGGTTTTCCTCGTATTCACAATCAACGTAGTTTTATGATTTTGCGATTCGTTGAATATTTATCGAATATTATATTGTTAAAGAGCGTCGTAACGCAATAAATGAAACTTGATAAATAATTTATGTAATTGCCTCTTTGTTGTGTTTACGATTACCATGTTATGCATTCACAAACTTTATACATATTTATGCAAGACACCTTGGCTCAAAGAGAGACCGAGCAAATCCTTTATTAGATTAAAAATGAAGTTACGGTGTTTGGTGTTAAATGAAACATTCCGAAAACTTTGACCGGTCGAATTGTTATCCGACGTTATTATGTATGGAACTTAGCCACCTTTTGTACGAGCGTAGGTAGTAAAAGCTTTTTCAGACCCCCAAGATGCTTCAATTAAATTAATATTAATTCCTTAGGTCGAAAGATCAAAGGACAGATCGAGAGAAACGTGTATAAGTTTCAATGAGCGATGCTCTCGGTCTTTGCGGCTCATGTCTCTCGTGTTGGGAGCGTTCTAGATCCTGATTGAACTAGCTCTCTCGATGTGTGCGCGCGTATATGCGCGCTTCTGCTCTTGTGAATACACGAATAACCTAACAGAAGTATAGTAGGTACGAGTTTCGCCGAGTTCCTGCGTTCATCGCACATGCGCGCGGGATTAGTCCTTTTCAGACAGCCATTGTGTGCGTGTATAACATATATATACGCGATATATATATAGTTTAAAAAATGATCAAATATGAGACTTGGCCATTTCTTAAAATGCCAAATTACCGATATCGAAATTTTCAGTACCATGATTTTCGTACTTTCGACTTTTCCCTCCACTAGGGAAAAAAATTGTACTATATCTACAAATATCCGAAAATTACCGAATTCGCCATTTTCTGAAAGTTCGGGCTTTTCATATACATATATGTAAATATTCTCTCGAACATATTTGTCATTATCATTGAACACCAATTATGCATGACAAATGTTTATAATCCTTGAAAAGAACATACGCTCCATATGATAAGCGAAATGAACCCACCTCGGTGGAAAATTTGTTTCGACACATATACGGAGTCGAGAGCGAATGAATCATGAAAGCATAAGGCATGTATAAATATGCGTGTAAACAGTGAATCGGAAGAGGGCACAAAGTCCGTACGGGAGAGACAAAGTAGAAGAAAAAAAACGCCTCGATCTTATAGCATCGTTTCACGATAAATAAAGAAAACGATACGATCGATCAATTTCGTATATTTCTTTTAGCCACTGTGTAGATCAAAGTCAATTTATTATTTTTAACCCTTTGGTCATTTCGACACGTGATTCGACACTTGCTCGTCGTTCTCTCGTTCAATATACATACTTCGTGTCAAACTCCGGACTCTACGTTGATCGATACCTTTCAGGTTATGACAGATTCGATGCTCCTATTTTCATTCGTGTCCCCATATATTCAATTCATTACATACATTTTATATTCTACAATTATAATGACCGATTAGCAACGTAAATTAAATAAAACATTAACTTTTATAAGAAATCGAGGTTTTTGGCCGGAATTTATGACAAGCTCATCGTTTTATACGAATTACTTTTGACGACGTTAGACAACTCGTAGAGTTCAATGAGTCTGCGATTCGATTATTGGATTATATCTTGTGAATTTTTCCCGTCGGTCGGTTCGAGTCGAGCATTCGACGACATCTTGAATCGTTCTGGACAGAAACGGTGTCTCTGCTTATCGTCTGTTCGTGCGGAGATGTGCAAAAGGTTCGCGCGTATAGAGTATACCAAGCTGTTGTCACACGATTTCTCAAACGTATGGCATCTTTATTATGTTATATATCTACTATACACGTGTGCCTCGATAATTAAAATATTTCAGTCAACAAATTTCAATCAAATGATCGTCGATAATCAAAATATTTCTTCATAATTTCTCCCCAAACTTTCGATTCTTGTTTAAAAAATTAGATTCACGACGCTTTATACACTTTCTTTGTTTATCTATATTTACCATCCGAATAAATTTATCTCGTGTCTATAATCTTTGCGATTAACGATACAAATCTCTCGACACAACTTGACATTCGTCGTATTCGAAAAAAAAACAATCTTAAATTGAATTTTTATTTTTTAACGAAGAATTCGTTGGCGCAACGTCCGTAACCAACTCCGACAATGGGATACGGTTATACATATATATTTGTTGACGAAATTAGTGAATCGTTAAAATAAATGAACGAGGAAAAGTGCCCGAGGCCATTCGAGTTTTGACCTTTATGCTTGATCGTCTCTTTAACGATTATTACACTCTCGCGTTTTGTTTCTTTTCCATAATTCATTATCACTAAAAACTTGTCGTTCGGGCGTAATAGAACGAGCCGGGCAAGGTTGAATTCTTTGTCGTCTCACGTGAAAAGGCCACAATTGTCGACCATGATCGAAATGCAATTTTGTATGTTACGCAACGAGCATTCGGGCTCCCCGGTCATTTCCCGGGATATACGATCAATCTAATATATATATGTGTATATATGTATATACATATATACGCCTCTATCTTATATACTATATTATTTCCGGAAATAAAGTCATGTAATTCTCCCTCGTCGTAAGAATAACCAGAACGATAAATCGAATCATCAATAAAGACTGGTTGTTGCCACAGAATAACTATGAGACATTTCACGCACGATAACGTCTTTATATTCTTGTAATGCTTACAGTTATTCCTCGCCACGAGCAAAATAACGATAATGAGAATAATAAGGACATGTTGTTTTCGATCTAAAACGAATACTCGTCGATAGAATGAAATTAAACCAAATTTATTGACCGATCTTGAATTAAATTAAATTTATTTCAATATATTTAACATCGTTGTACGTTATAAATATCTTATTTACTTCACTTTAGAGTATTTACGTTTGTAAAATTAATTATAGCAAGAAGTGATTTAATTAGTGATTTTTTTTCATACGCTTTTATTTTTATTTTTACAGCATTCAGCCTGGGCATTAGAGATAACGTGATAATTTTGTTATCAGGATGTTCAACGTATCTTGTAGCAGTGCCGGTATCGCTCTGCTTATTTTACTGATGATGATGTTTGCGGTCAGCGAAGGAGCGAGATATCGAGCCAAATTCGTTATTTTCATAATATTATGTGCCATAGCTGCGTCATCGTGCATACCAATAATGCTGATTAGACCAAGAGACTGGAGAAACGCACTGTAAGTATCCTAATCGACGATTTCGTCGAGCGAGAAAAAATAGTGATTTAAGAAAATTACTTAAACTCGCGTTGATCGATTATCCTTTCCTAATTTTCTCCATTCTCTATTTCCACGATCATATCTCATGCGAATGTAAATATATTCCTTAGGATATACGACAAATGCTATGGGAGACGCTGTTTATTCGACAAGTTTTGTATATTTGTTGAACGATTAAGTGAGATGTAAAAACAATGCACGTTTAACGATTCATTATTTAGAATACCAGCGTGGGCTTGTACACAGATAGCAAAGCTTCTGGGCATCAATTTCAAAGTTCGCGGTCACGAAAATATCGTCAAGGACACGGGTTGCATCGTGTTAATTAATCATCAGAGTTCGATCGATTTGTGTGGTAATTACGGCCAATTATCGAGCTTTAGATATGACAATTGCCTCGATTTATCATTGACCTCTTCGTTGATTTATTTTATTTTATTTTTCCCCATTGACATCGAACGAATCGAATGAGATATTTCCTTTTTTTTTTTCAGTTCTAGCGGAACTTTGGCCGGTACTCGAACGTTGTACGGTCGTTGCTAAAAGAGTGATACTGTACTTTGGTACGTTTGGTCTCGCATCCTGGTTATGGGGAACGATATTTATCGATAGAAGCAACGTAACGGAAGCACAAGAAGTTATTAATTCTACAGCCGCAACGATCAATAGAAGAAAGGTTCGTTAAAAAATTAATAAAATTTACAGTTTTACTCGCCGTATATAATTAATAATGAAATATCTCAATTTATTCAGGCGAAACTGTTGCTATTCCCAGAAGGCAAAAGACATTCCGGCACGACGTTAATGCCGTTCAAAAAGGGAGCATTTCACGTTGCGATTAGTTCACAAACGCCGATACAACCGGTGGTCGTGTCGAAATATTATTTTCTCATTGACAAAGAGAAAAAATTCGGATCGGGTAAGTTACGATATTCATTATATTAGAATTTATAATTACAATTTTTAATACGATTTAATTTCTTCAGGTACGAGTTACATAACGATCCTACCACCGATTTCAACCACCGGTCTCACTAAAGACGACATACCTGCCCTTATGGAAAAGACTTGGGAGGTGATGAACGCAAAGTTCCTAGAGACTTCGCAAGAAATTCTTGCGAAACAAAAAATTCTTTAATGCGTGATTTTTCAGACGATATATATTTAATTTAAAGAGAATATTTATGCAATGGCGCGCAGGCGTAATGTTTACCGCGTGTACTGTATGTTATCGAAAACGCCGGATGGTTTTCGAGAATTTGTGTCCTAATCGAAAATTATGGCAAAATATTTTTATATGTATATACATATATATAGATAAATATAACATTTTTTCATGCTTATGTGGATTTTTAATAATTTGCGTGGACATTTTCTCATAATATTTTATCATTTCATTGCATGCACATTTTGTATTAAGAGCCATTGGGTAAGATTATTTATTACTACGTGCGTCTTATATTCATGGTTGATTCGCAATGTCACTGAATAAATTTTTCGTGTCATCGTAACGACAGGAAATTTACCGTTAGGATCTCGCGTCTTTCTTATTATTGTTCGTGGACAATGAACGAATTAGTTTCGTACAATGCGGACACAAGTTGCTCAACGACTCGGTAATTACGTTACGGATACGAAAAGAGTTTCTCGTCTCATCTTCATGCTGAGTCAAAACATCCGACAGCTTCGACAGTGTCCAATTCGTACCGATAATGCAATTATCGTTTCGCGACTTTTAGATTTTTCATTAGCGTGACGAGTTAGCGCTCGATTGACCTTGGAGTTTTAGCGAATCGAGTATACGCGGTCGTTATCTCTTATATTATCAGTGTGGTTTTTTTCAATTCGGCACATAATTATAATCGTACGATTGCATTTGCGCAGTTCCGGAAATTAGAAGAAGACTTCCTTTACCGACCGAGCAGTGGGTAAGGAGGAACTGAGTGAGACAGAAAATTGTCCGTCGTCTGCAAGCTCGACAATAACATTGCCATAACCTATAAATGTGCCGCGAATAAAAGCATTTGTCGTCGGTCATGAATAACTGCATTAAGCTGTTTAGAAAAACAAAAACAATCGAATTTTTCAGATGCATGAGTACGCGAGTGCGACAAACACCGGCCGAGTATTGTCTAGAATTGGTTAGGTAAAACAACGAAGAATCATTAATTTCGTAAATCAACAAAAAGTCATTTTTCATCACATAGTTCCCACGAGCGATTAAAAGAAAGAGTTAAAAAATTTTAAACGATCCAAATTTTACTTTAAATTGTTTTATCAATATCGTTCTTTTAGGAAACACGATCACGAATCTTTTTTATGCACTCTACTGCTGCCCCAAAATATACGATCCGCCGCTTTTGCAGTCCGAGCATTCAACGTTGAGATTGCCCTGGTAGAGGATCAAGTTACTGACAATAACATAGGTAGAATGAGATATAAATTTTGGGAAGATGCTCTGGAACGTGTTTACGCTGGAACACCACCGAAAAGTCCCGTTCCCCGGGAACTGCACAGGGTAAAGAAACGCGAAAAAACATCTTACGCAGTAAAAAAGTTACGATATAAAACATTGCACGAATGCGAATAAAGATTAGAGAATGTTTATTCTAAAATAGCGAGGCACGTTAAGAGAAATAATAGAAAGAAAGGATTCTCACCGATTCTATCGTTTTTACAGATATTGAAAAAGCATACGCTTTCTAAACGTTATTTAAAACGTCTTATAAATGCTCGAGTCGAAAAATTGGGAATTTCGATGTTTTCCGATCTTGATTCATTGGAAAAATATGCAGAAAACTCCTCGTCGCCGATTCTTTATTTACTCCTCGAAGCGAACGAAATGAAGAATGTACACGCGGATCATGCTGCAAGCCATTTGGGAAAAGCTCATGGTATCGTGACGTTACTTCGTTCCGTACCTTATCACGCACAAAAACGGAATTGCGTGTTGCCGCAGGATATTTTGATGAAACACGATGTGTCTATGGAATCAATATTTCGTGGTCAAATGAACAAATCACTGAGCGATGCAATATTCGAAGTATCATCGAGAGCAAAGTTGCATCTTGATAAGGTGATAAAAATACAGTTTTAGTCATTTTCATACCAATTAAAATATTCTAATGAAAAAATAATTAAATGCATTTTTTTCATCAGGCTCGTTCTCTGAAAGATGCTTCGAAAAAGGAGTATGCATCAATCTTTTTACCCGGAACGTTAGTCAATATATATCTCGAGAAATTACGACGAGTCGATTTCGATGTGTTTTCTCCAAAATTACGAATGAAGAATAATTTGTTACCTTTGCAACTCTTTTGGAGAAATCTTATTTCGAAACCTTATTAATTGCTAATAAATATTCTGTATATATGCAATTATTTATAGTAAAGATAATATCCCGAATATTTTCTTAAATTTTTCTTACTGATTTTCATAATATTTTTTATATTAATTAGAATTTTGTATACACGCGATATTGCTTTATGGTACATCGCAGTTTGTACCGACTCGGCTAATTGCCGCCAGAATGCGTGTAGTTCACTACTCCAAGTACCAAGAGGGCAGAACTGTACACCGACGAACTTTCAGAAACGCAGAAAATTCTTTAGCCTGGCTCTCTTTGTAGTACATTCTCAACGGCATGCCGGCCACGATATATCTATCTTTGTCTACCTCGGTTCCTCGGCGGTCTATCAACAACCAACCATGCCATTTTTATCGTAATAAAAAATGGCGGAGGTATCGCTCTATGACTCCGCTATCTGTCGTTTATGTGCGGAAAACAATGGGAACGGCGAATTATTGTACGTCGTTGATAGTGACGAGCAAGATTTAAGTTCTATGGTTAATCGATACTTGCCAATAAAGGTACGAAATTTAATCGACCCTTTGATTTACGATAAATGAGACCCTAACTTGACTTCCTTATTGTACGGCAATATGGTGGTTCCACTGATTTTCGTTGCACGCCGCATTTCGGAATTAGCTACTACACGAATCAAGATATCTTTATGAATTCATGCAATATTGTGACAACCGACGTCAATAAAAAAATATAATAAATCAGATTTTCAAATTTTTCGATAAATCTATGTCGGAAGTATTCGAAACTCGAAGGCTTGAAAAATGACCGACAAGGATGCGATATATATCTGCATAGTAATGGAAAAAAAGAATTTCGCGTGTATGTTTGCATGCACGTATGCGTATGATCTGGCGTAAATTTAAAATTTTTGAAAGCCAAAAGCTCATCATTCCCAAGCTATCGAATCCCTCGTATTTTTCAATATCTGCAGTTGCTTTAACTCTTTCAATTTGAAAATTGCAATGTATTTTTTATAAAACCGACTACATTTTTAACATTATATAAGTTAATGATTCAAATTATTCTCTATAAATAATGCTCGATAATATTTCATAGTTGGAAATAATCGCGAAAGCAGTTCTAAAGAGCAATGAATTTCTTCACCATAGACAAATTTTACTGTAGGAATCTTTTTTTTAATCAATGTTAGCCAAAGTGTTTGAAATAGTTCAAAGATATCATTGATAACAAATTTATGGATATATGCGTGTTTACGTTCACTACGTTCCATCCAGCAATATTAAATTGCACTTTTTTATTTAACAATGTTTATTACTAAATTCTTATCAACAATTCATGATCGTACGTTCAACGATAATTAATCCCTTTGATAGATTCGTGACGATGGCAGATTGCCGCGTACAATTTGTCCAGGATGTAATATACAGCTCGAGGCGACGGTGCAATTCTTCGAGTTGCTCGTCGATGGACAGCGCAAGATACGGGAGATGTGGAAACAACAGGTTGAATTACAACGTAAAACAGAGCGAGAACGGTTGAGACTAGAGCGCGAAAATACCGAAATGGCTATGGAAACGCCGGACATAGAGAATTTCTACACTGAAAATGGCGATCAGCAATTCGCGCAACAGATCATCATCAAAAGTGAATTATAAAATTGGAAACATTTATTTGGTACGACCTATTCTCATTTAATTATTCTAAATATTCAACCTTTCGTATTATTCTCAGTTCTACCAGACGGTTCCATGTACGCGGCCGAACATGAAATGAGTTTGCAGATGGAAGGACTCAGTAAGCCGAGAAGAAAGAGAGGTCGCCCACCGAAAATGCAACTAAATATCGATGAATTGGAGGGAAAGGTATTGAAACAAAAAAATAACGTAACATTATGCGTTTTTTAATTACGATAATTCACGATTAAGTGCCTGTTTCTGTTTGCGAAGCATGGCACGGCGGAAGACATTGGTGACACGGCGAGTCAGGAGGACGAGGAAAAGCTCGAGGACGAAGTCGACGATGTGGATGGGGATGGTAGACGTCGTCGTAAACGAAAAGTTCCCAAGCGGTATTTACAAAACATTATTCGCTATCTTCAAACATTCTCAGTTTTCGCATCTCGCTCTATATAACATTTTCTCGATAAACATAGATTTTCAGAGGCTGTACAAGGCAAAGAATTGGAAAGAATATTTAAGGAAGAAGGTGTGATCGACGATGACGACGATGGAACGGAGAATGGAGTCGATGATCCGGAAGAACGCGCTAAAGTTCCAACTCCGGATGGTCACGAAGGTTTGATCCAATTATTCAACTAAGACTACAAACATTCTAACGAATTTATCTACTAAGTTGCAAGACGGACGATAACTATTTGTATATTGGGCGTTTGTTACTAAAATGGAACTATCATCACTTTATATTATAGAAATAATCGGTCATTTGGAATCTGAAGAGGGAAAAGATTTGGGCGAGCTGGTCATCGTTAATCGTTCCCGGGGCCGAGGACGACCGAAGCTACGACGTCGTAAACACAAGTTTACGTGTAATTTGTGCGGTCGCGGTTTTCTACAAAGAAGCCGTTACATCATGCATAAGTTAGTTACAAAGTTTTATTTTCCTCAATCGTTACGATTACGCTTTACGATTGTATAAATTTCTTCGCTTCTACTTATTTTCAAGGAGTTTTCATAAGGGTGTCAAGTATCAATGCTCAGAGTGTAAAAAACAATTTACAAACAAGGAAAATTGTGCTCTTCATCACAAAACAACAGGGCACGTCGGCGAGGCTGTAATTGATGCCACGGAAGGGGAAGACAAACAGTCCGAAGCGAAGAGTTTGGAAAAACTCGTTGTCGAAAAATCGGGGCCTACACAGTCAAACACGGAAATATCGAACACTGAACAATTAAACACCGAAAAGATGGATGGTACGGACGACAAGGAGAATAGCGAAGGGATTCAGGAGACGGGTGTCGAGGAAACGATGCAACGATCGAGTTCACCGGAAGTCGAAGTTTCGGCGAACGAAAATTCAAATCCTTTTCACTGTGAACTGTGTAATATCTTTTTCGATTCCAAGGAACATTACGAGAGTCATGGAAATCTTGTTCACGGAGGTGATGGCAAACCATTTATTTGCACAGTCTGCAACAAGAGTTTCTTTCGGGAAAACAGTTTGAAGGAACATATGTCGAGCCACGAGGTAAGATCAATGTTTCTTGGCTCAGACCATTCGCTTACAAATCCATATGAATTTTTTTGACATCGACTACAATTAGCAGTCGCATCTTTTTTACAAAGCCAAGTTATTTTTAGTTTTTATACAAAAAAAAAACCAGAAAACAGAATAAAACGAATGAAAATTATTTTACAATATTCATGAGAACGACATTTTGCAGAGCAACAAATCGGATAAAGGTTATCCTTGTGATATATGCGGCAAAGTTTTGAATCATCCAAGCTCGGTTATTTATCACAAAGAGGCCGAGCACAATGGTCGTCGTTTCGTTTGCAACAAATGCGGCAAGAGTTTCAAGCACAAACAACTCCTTCAACGACATCAGTTGGTCCACTCGGATGATCGTCCGTACATATGTGGCTCGTGTAACGCGAGTTTCAAGACCAAAGCCAATTTGATAAATCATCAATTCACTCATACCGGAGAGAAGAAATATTCCTGCGAGCTTTGTGGTCAACAATTCGCTCACAAGACGAGTTTAACATTGCATAACAGGTAAAGAATTATTTTCAACAAACGTATTTGTATTTTTTTTACTATTTCGAACACCGCTCGATTATTCTGTAATAATTTCGCCGTACTTTTGTTTCCCCACGAAAAAAAAGATGGCACACTGGATATAAACCATACTCGTGTCAGGTATGCAGCAAAAGTTTCTCGCAAAATGGCAATCTGCAAGAGCACATGAGAATTCATACGGGTGAAAAGCCTTATTGTTGCGATCATTGCGGTCGTAAATTCACTACATCGTCACAATTCAAGCTTCACGTTAAACGCCATACTGGCGAAAGACCGTGGAAGTGCGAGTTTTGTGCGAAAACGTTTCTTCACAAAGACACGTGGAAATGTCACGTACGCCGTCACAAGGGTGAAAGACCGTTTCAGTGCGCTCATTGTAATCGTGGCTTTACAGAGCAGTGGGCGTTGAAAAAACATCTTCGATTGCATACCGGTAAGTAAATATGTAATAAATTCTAACTAGATTACTCTATCTTCTTATCCTTAAATTGCGTTTATCATTATTACAATTATAATTTTTTAAAACGTCGTTTATCGTGTGTAATTATCACAGGTGAGAAACCGTATTCTTGTGAAATTTGCGGTAAGGCTTTTGCCGATTGTTCGAATTTGGCTAAACACAGAAAGGTAATATCACAATGAAATTTCAGCAAAATTTTGTCACTCTCCATTTAATTATTAAACAGTTAATGTGTTTATTGATCGATGTACCAGGTTCATCGAGAAAATAAAGTTTTAGGCATTAACGATTTCTCAAAAGCATCTACCGATGGTGAATTGTGGCAAATATTGCCAGCGGGTCACGAAACCGACGATCTGAGTGAACACATGACGGAAGTAATCGCTGGCGAGGAAGCTTCCGAAGACGGAATACCTCAGATTATTTATGTGTCGTATCAGGATCCGGATGATCCTAATCAGTCTAGAACATTGCATTTTGGTAAGAAAAAAAAGACAATCTATACTCGTGCGTGTTTAAAATATTAAGGACAATTTGTAAGAATTTAATACGATTCTAAACAGGCTCGGCTCTTCTCTTCTTCGTATTATTAATAATTCCAACGAAATACTATTATTATTGATACGTATTTGCAAATTTACACTTCCTTCATTGTAAATCAGTTGACGTAGGTGTGGTGGAGGGTAAAGAAGATATGACGAACGTAGCTGCTGGACAATCATTGCCAACATTGGAAGTTACTGAACCTGTTCAAATTGTCAACAAACGAAGTGTCCAACAGGCTGCTCAGCAAGATTCTGCGAGGCAAATCGAAATGGAACTGGCCGAACAGAATCTTCAACTTCAGGTATAAAAACGAAACAAGTAACGCTTGTTAGTATTAGTCCGAGCTAATCACAATTTGACACGGTACGACAAAATTTACTCTCTCCCATTTGTCTCAAAGATCACCGACGAAGAGGGCAATCCAATTCCCTTATCGATACAAGATGCTCGACAATTGCTCGCTGACGGAAGATTCGTCAGTCAGCTGGCAGATGGCCAAGCAATTCGAGTATCTGACGAATTAGCGCAACAATTGAATGTCCAGGTTCAGGATAATCCTGAAATGGAAGAGATCGAACCAGTAAGAGTTGCCTCGACGAACCTTGACTTAGCGAAACATATTGACGCTGAAGCTATCGTAAAAGCTCTGGAGGTATATCCTGAAATTACTGAAATATGCAACAAAAAAATTGCGATTTGCAATAGAAAAGCATTTTTCTCTCTTTTTTCCGGAGAATTAATCTGTTATTTAATTATCAGGACGAGGACACGGATGCCACGGTAGTAGCAGCGGTGAATCAAATGGCGGGCGAGCCTGAGATCGACGACGGTGCTCAGACGATCGAATTCACAACTCAGGATGGTCAGAAAGTTCGTCTCGTGACGTCGTATCACGTTGATCCAATACAGCTGGCATCCGAGTACCTGACTATAGTATAAAATGATCCATAAGCACTATGATCGATACAGAAACAATGTTTTAGAGGACGAAGATGACGGGAGACTGAACATAGTTATGCGCTAGCATATAACTTGTCTGGGACGCGAGGTTTTTCCGAAACGATCTTTGGGATCTTTTATGTTGCGTTTTTTACAGACTTCACATGTACATAGTGAATAATTTAAAGAGAGCCAATGGTACGATCATTGTTCAATTTCTGCCATGCATTTTTTCTTCAGCTTTAATTTAAAAAATTCTTGCTGAATACACAACAATGAACATAAATCATAGTCTTACATGGAACAAACACGAAACATCGAGTTACACGCGTGAATTGAAGATTAAGATACAGAATTCATACTCACAATATTAAAAATCGAACGATTAAGCTCATCTCTGTACATATAGAAATACAATTTTAATTTTTCTTTTTTCGTACATGTAATGAATTTTATTTTCCCTGAGCAATTTTATTACGATTTTGTGATTGAATCGCGTCAGAGGGATGAACGAGGAAAAAAGCACAAATAAAATCGACAAGACGTTTTTGCAGAGCTACCGGAATGCATATTCTGTATTTTTTGATGTTGCATGATCGATATTTTACACGTATAAAAGTTCAAAACAATATTCGCATCGAGCGTTACTTCGAGAACAGCACGACTTTTTTTTTTTTTTTTTTTTTTTACTATGTAGGCGGAATAATTTGAGCATTGATGCAAGAGCACGATGAGGAAACTGAAACAACTATATCGGATCGAGTATGAAAAAGCTTGACGAATGCGCAAAAACACTCAATTGACTCGAAGTTTAATATTGTATTTTGTTTTCCTTTCACGAAGCGCCGTTTTCACAATAATCTCCATTCACAATTATGAGTTTCATATCGATGTAGTTGGATAATTGTGATCGTACATAGATCGCTCAAAAAATTTCATACTTGCCCTCACGGATCAGCACGCATTTTTTCTAACGATTCTTTTTAAACGCTATAAGCTTTTCGACGAAACATCGTTTCACAGTAGGCGAAGCGAACGGTCAACGACGACGAATTTAATCATGTTGGAATATCTTTTTTGTTTTTTTTTTGTTTTTTTTTGTCAGAAAAGAAAAAACGGATGATCGCAGAAAAATGCACATTGGTACGCGCAAACTGTTAGTACACGTCTTTTCCCCAGACACAAGAGCGAGAAAATTTAGCGACGCCTTATTTTCAGCCTGACGCACTGAGCATAAAGTTTTGAGTATAATCGTACTCTATAGTCGGAATGACCGACTGCACGAATTTGAGAAATATTATAAGGTACATGTGAACACCGAGCTCACCGCCTCCTTCCATCACGGTCTCTATTATCTTCTTCATTACTTCGGCGTGTCTGCAAAATAAACGACAAAATAAGAAAGATGCAATTTATATATTATCCCGATATTCGAAATACGAAATTCGAAATTTTTTAACAGCGCCGTAAATTTCGTTTTACCGGCATGGATGCACAGACGCCATGGGTGGACCGGGCAAATGCGGATGAGTTTCCATCGTCACCGTTTTCTTTGCATGATCCTGACTTACATCTTCGTACATCTCTTCGACAGTCAGAGGTTTTTGTTTCTGAAATATTGAGTAAAATCATTGAGTTTCACATTTTAATAGATGCTGGAGAGAATTTCGTAAAAATCTTTTTAACAAACCTCGTCGTATCCAAATAGCCACATTCTAGGTGTTTGATAATATTTATCATACGTGATGTGTAAATCATAGGTTCTTGTGTGAATGATTTCGCCCTCGGGAAATTCGCGTTTTTCCTTAATCGGTTTCTTGACTGTTTCGGCCGTATATTTGTCCTGCTCGTCCAACATACCGCTCACCTCGAACGCTTCCATGTCGGCGGCCTCCTCGTCTTCGTCATCGTCGTCCTCATCGTCATCGGTGGCTGATGTCGGTGATAATTGTGTTTCGTCCAAAGTCATTTCCGACACTTTCTCATCGACACCACCGATGCTCGTGTCGTAATGATGCGTATCGACCCATCCACCTTCGGGATCATCAGCCTCGATTATGCGCTCTTGCTCGTCGCAATATTCGATCTAAAAAACGTACATACAAAAAAAAGCAATAACGAACGATGCAGATCGTATGTGGAAAATAAGATTTTTGAAAAACTTAAGGTTTCGAAAAATATGAAAAACTGGTAAGTAATAGAGCGTTTATACGTTCCGATGAAAATAATCACCAAGGGCTGGAAACATTCACGGATTTTCTACAAATAGTTTGTTCAAGGAGAATCCTTTGTGTTACGATTGTCTCGAGTATTATTTTATCAATGTAATAAGTTATAATTAGTCCGGTCGATGTTTGATACATGTTTAAAGAATATGATAAAAGTTCGTATTTAATTAATATTTACCTGTTTGCATCTACGACTGCACGGTACATTTCGAGTCAGTAAAAATTGCTTCTTCTTAGGTAGATAAGACTTGGTTCTATCTTCATCGCCGGTCGCCCACTGCCAAGTGGGACAATGATGAACTAGATGATCGCCGGCTGCTACAAATTCTTCGGGTGTTAATACACCTGTTTCTCGGAATTTGCTCTCCTTAGAATGAAAATTGTATATAAATTTTCGGTCTTGCGAATTATTAATTTCGAAAGAATTTGTTTTCTGTTCTCAACTGAATGATCGTATTTGACTGCAATATTCGTAAATGTAAACAAAAATTAAAATAAAATAGGCTCGTTAAAAAAGAGGTAATGGCTAGAAATTGAAATTTAGCGTTTCTCATCATCCAATCATAATTATGTCCGTGTATAAAATAGCATGTCAAACTGTACGAAAAAGAGAAACGAATATATTCGATTGAGGAATGTAAAAAGATTCTCGGTGTATGGTACAAAATAAAAAAGACGATATCGATACTAATACACGTTACAAAAATATGATTTTCATCGATATATAGAAGAAAATAGTGAAATAATTTTACCTTGAGTACGGGGGTTAGATACTCGGCGACTCCGAGTGCCGTTCCTTTCATGGAATTAATAACACTTTGCATTGCAACCAATATCAACAAACGCTTTTGAACCGAACAACGAAATTTTCTGGATGCGTCACTCGATTTTTCGTAAACTCGTGTCACAGAGAATTCGCACTCATATTGGATGATACGAAGAAACTTCTAGTCCGGTTTTGACACTTCGAGCTCAGTTCGTATACTGGGTATACTGTTTAACGTTCGGGATCGATTCCACCATGTAACACACGTATACGTCTACACACCCAGTCCGTTTATTATTACACCTGAATGTCTTTGGATACAACTTCTCGTATCATCAAACACTTGGCCAACCTCGTCGACCTTGCGTTTCGTCTGATATTTCAACCGATCGACGACCTTTTTCGTTTATTTTTTTTTTTATCACTCGTCTCCAATCCTAGGTTATATTTTCAGGTTATTTGAAATTAAATATACGGAGCAGACGTTCATTAGATAATGCAAACTGGTTAGGACTGCCGATTCGTTAACCAATCAGCTGGTGCTTCGTACGATAATATTGTACAATTTTCATGACAGAGTTCTCATTCACTGGCCAGTGACCGATAAAGCTTTTGTCGAGAAACAGTCATTTATTTCATTACGTCATGACAGATCTCTTGAATGCAAGTATTGATCACGAAAATTCAAAGCTACCTAAACAAACGAAAGAACCGCCTATGATTCAAATAAGCCTCTCTCGGCGCGTATACATGTGAAAACAAAAGTCTACGAACATTATTCGAATGTATCCGAATAGTCAGTTTTTACCAAAATTTTTTATGAACTAATTGAAAAGTGTTTTTGAAGCCGAAAGTAATTGACTTGTGAAGCTTTTTTTGATTTTCAATGAGAACATAATGTACAGTGATAAGATTAGATAAGAAATATCATGTATTGTCTAGAAAGTTGATATCATTAAAGATTTATGTAACAAAAAGTACGTTATTTTTGTTCTTTTAGCATTGAGAGTGGAGAGAAATTTGATAGAAATATATATTGGCAGTTTCATTTGGTTACACTCTATAGTTTCCGTAATATTCCTCAGCGTGGGATATATATCCATCATGAACCGCTATTTGACGATTATCACAGTCTTAAAAAGACCACTGGTAAACATACCCTGATCGAAATAACACGAACTAATTTAACGCGAACAATGTTTTATCGTAATTAAAAAATGATTACCTGTTGGAGATATTCGGAGTAAGACGCAACAAATACACGTCGACGAGCCCAGTTTCGAGTCTTACATCCCTGAATCTAAACAAACAGAAACTTCCAAAACAACCAGTGCCAGATTTGAAGAGTACAGCCGATCGCTATTTAAGGTAATTCAATATTTCTTCATTATGGCCCGATTTTTTTGTGACGAGTATATACGATTTATAGATCCGTCAGACCTCTACTGAATGAAAATGAATATCTGAACACAGAAAGAATAGTTACAGAGTTCATAAACGAAAATGGTATTGGTCCTAAATTGCAACATCAGCTGTTGAAAAGATACGAGAATACCGATAGCTGGGTAAGATATGCAAATGCTAAAAAAACTGTTTAAGTTCATAAATTCACAGATTTTGGACCCAACTGCTCTCAAAATGTAATTTTGTTTTATTGTACGTTGCTATACATTAATGAATTTCTTTAAAATGTACTTTAAAACTTGGAATGCAACAAATTTATTACTTAGATGAACGAATGGTTCTTGCAAGCTGCATATTTGGGTCACAGAGATCCTGTAATCGTTTCATCCAGTCCGGGCAATGTTGGACCGGAACAAAAATTTAATACGCCAGACGATTTGTATAAATTTGGGGCGCGACTTATCCAAGGACTGTTGGATTACAATACGATGGTGAAGAGGTCTGTTTAATGTAAAAATAATTGTGGTTTCACGCGCTATGAATTTGGGATATAAATAAGAATTGAAAAAAAGAATTCTATTCAATCGCTTCAATTTTTAGTGGAAATATCAAGCAAGAAATGGCTCGCAACGATCCGCTGGATATGCAACCTTACGCTATGATTTTGGGAACTCATAGACAACCGGGTAGAGAAAGCGATAAGCTTCTGCACACGGATAACTCAAAACACATTATCATCATGAGCAACAATCACGTAAGTAAAAATCTCGAAACGAACTTTAACTTATTTTTCGATACAACCTTTTACGAGTAATTTTTCTTCAGTTTTTTAGATTGGATATTTCTGATGAGAATGAAAATTCACTGGGGGAAAATGAACTCGGAGCTTCGATAAAAGACGTAGCGGAACGTTCGCAAGAAGTCGGAAAAGCTGTTGGGATATTGACGGGAAATTTCCGAGATCAATGGGCTGAAGATTATCATCGGCTCAAAGGTTTCAAACTTCTAATGCAAATATAGTTGTCAATCGTTTTATATATAATATTCATGATTGATCCCTTGAAACAAAAATAATTCATAGTCTTTCTGTAATTGTTGTAGAAATTGGAAACAATGCAGAAATTTTGTCGGATATAGAAGGGGCATTATTTATACTCTGTTTGGACCAAACGTTGCCAAAAAAATTATTTAAAAATAAGAATATCGCTTCGGTAAGAGCGGTTCAGAGTATGACGGGTATTAGTAGTTGCACAAATTCCGGAAATCGTTGGCACGACAAGACCGTTCAGGTAAATATCTCTTTCGATCATTATTAATAGAAAAAAAATATCGATATTAAATAATCCTGCACTTAAATCTATTTCCTTAAAGTACATTATTTCTCCCGATGGTTTTGTCGGAATGGAATACGAGCATAGTCCTTGCGAAGGTGTACCCGTTGCGGTTCTTCATGATCACGTATTAACGAGCGTGTGAGTAGAGCACGAAAAATTATTATACAGGATGAAATTTATTTGAGTAATAATGTTTTTTTAGAGGAAATAAAAGTATTAGTGGCAACGATACTTCAACAAATTTCCCGAGAGCTAAACATTTGAAATTCGAGCTTGACGAAACTCTTGAGAAAGCCATCGACGGCGCTTCTAATGTTGTGGACAGGTATGGCGGATTGAATATTTTCTCAAAATGAATGCTCAAGTTCGTTTAATGATGAGCAATCGCTCTATTATAGAATATCGAACGATATAGACATGGAATGTTTTACCTTCGAGAAATTTGGTTCCTCCGCGATAAAACGAGCCAAACAGAGTCCCGATAGTTTTATACAGATGGCTATGCAAGTTGCTTTCTACAAAGTACAATCTCAACCACCGGCTCACTACGAATCTGCCGGTTTGCGTCGATTTAGAAATACACGAACTGAATGCATTCGATCCACGAGTGTAGAATCGCTTAATTTTGCCAAAACTATGGCACGCAACGATGCAACGAAAATGGAAAGAAAAGATGCGATGATACGAGCTATTGATACGCACAAGCGAATCGCTAGTGAGGTAAGATTGGTCATATTTTCAGTCGTTTTATCATCGATCGATGATTATTCTGGTACGTAAAAGAAAAAATTGACGCAGGCTGCAACGGGCCAAGGAGTGGACCGTCATCTCTTTGGTTTAAAAATGATCGCCAAATCGAACAATCTTGACTTGCCTGAACTTTACAGAGACGTTGGTTTTACACGAAGTACACACTTTACTCTAACGTCCAGTCAGGTAATAATGGTTTTATACGAAAAATCGATTGAACTTAATATTTTTTCAACGCTTAGAAAAATTAATTTACTTCGACTCAGGTACCTTACAAGACAGCATCGTTCATGTGTTATGGACCGGTAGTTCCCAACGGCTATGGCTGCTGTTACAATCCAAGACCTGACGATATATTAATTGCTTGCTCCTCTTTCAAGAGTTCGGATCAAACGTGTACGAAAAAATTCGCCGATGCTTTACACCAGGCTTTGTCCGATATGAAAGAAATAGCGGAAAGTTAAACGAATCAAATGTTTCTTCCATGATCAACGATTTTTGTGATATTTACATACTATAGAACGCTCATTAAAAACAATAAATTTATTTAGTGATTTAATATATAAAGCGATTTTCACTTATTTATAATTTACTTCGACTTTCAGGAAAAACAATTTTTTGTGCTTCTTACCTTTTGACTCCGAAGCCTGGTTGAAGACGATGCTGTAATGAGTCTTCAATTTGTTCACCAAGCTTTTTTTTCGATGTTTCGTCGTTTTTTTTTTAAACCTTCCCAAATCCGACGACTAGTCTTAGCTTGAATAGCGAATGTTGATCGTATCACGCGAATTATGATTAATTATCACATGTTTATTCATCCAGTCCCGTAAACTTTAAAGGACGAAAAAAATACAGCGAACAAATTGCGAAAGATTCGTGAAAAAAATGTAATATAAAAAAAATTGTATACACTACACTGTAAATAATGACGCGACATAGCTTGAAGTCTGAGTATCCGATGAGAACGCATTTGACCTGAACCATACCACGGAAAATCAGTTTTATGCGGATAAAATCATACGTTTATCCCGATCATTCGTAAAATATTCATTTTTATAAAAAAAATACCGTCAGTCTTTCAGAGTTCATCGCGATTCGTGGATAAGACCGATCTTTCCGGTGGGAAGCCCCAGAAAAATGTGGGATATCCTTTGACTTCGCGTTCGCGAGCAACGAACGCAGAGTACGAGGATATGCAGTTGCCGATGAAATAATTAGCTCGGCCTAGAATCGCCAAATCGAGATGGGGCGATACCGGTTCTGGTTGTCTGAAGACTTTGATCTGCGAAAATATTTCCGAATGTATCAGTATTCCAATTATACATCTTCTATAAAAAAAAACATGCTTCTTCCAGCGATTTTTCTTTTTACGATACTTACTTCCATTCTCAACAGAGCTTTTGTCAATTCTGGTATCATATGATTATTGTCGGAGGCGACAAAAACTGATTTAACGTCTTTGTTGTTTCTTATCACTCGTTTCAAATGACGAAGTACAAGATCCAGAGGCGGCAGACACATAGCGCTCGTAGCTTTGCCGCGTTCGTTACGATATCCCAAGCATTGCGGTGCGGCGAATAAATTCGGTGTGCTGGAGATAAATTCGCACGCTCTTACCTTGAAGAAAAAAGATACGTGATATTTATTGAGAAAATTTCAAAAATTTGATAGCAGTAATCGGAATAACGTTTACCCAGTCAATTCCATTGCGTAAGTGAATACCGACGAATCCGCCACGAGGTAGATTCTCTTTAATAAATAGCTTCGCTCGATCGAGCATATCATTGTTCCAGTTAAGGCACTTAGCCAGATTACGATTTTCTAATTGTACAGGAAAACTTGCCGGCGCACCCGTAAACGCAAGTACAGGCCACGTAGACGATGGATACTTTTTCTGCCATTGATGAGCTATATCGGTATGATAGACATCGTAATGAAGAGGTCCATAAAATTCGGAATCTACAAAATTTACATCGTACGTGTCCCAGAAAGGTCCAAATGGATTTCCCTCCTTAGCGTTACAAGATCCTGTATTCCCACGCGCAGAATAACAGAAAGCTGAAAAATTGTATGAATAAATTGGACTCATCCGAGAAATAATAATATATTACAGATATTAAAGGTATATAATGAATTTGAAGAAACAAATTTTGCTCACATATTCTTTTCGATTCTGGCCATTCCAGAGGTGCGATATCTCGCATAAAAGTTTCCATTAACATCGCTTTGTGGCAACTTTCGAGTTGCGATACATTGAAATAAGTGTCGAAAGGAATCTGTGTCTGTAAAAAACCAGATTAACGAAGCTTAGAAAAAGATTTATACGAATGAAATTAAAAAAATTATAATCCTTAGGATAATAGGATAGAAATGAAAAAAATAACAAAGTGATTGTATTCATTTGGAAATTGTTATATTTAAAATTAAATTTTTATTGCATTTTTATACCGAGCGTACTGCTCCCGTACGGTATTCAACCCATGCGGGTAATACCAGAGTACGATTTAGAGCTCTGGAAAATCCTAGTGCACCGAGAAAATGATCTGCCTGATTTCCAAATCGTCCTAAACATATACATGAATCAAAAATATAGAAAACATACCGGAGGAAAGTGAAAGTAAAGTTAATAAGGAATCTTAACCTATATTTTAATTTGGAAAGATAGTTTTCAACAGGGTCTGCATTTTATACCCTTCTTCATCATTTGCACAGTGTTCGACTATCAATAAAAGAAAAACGCGTTTTTTTCAAATTCTAAAAGAATTAATTGATGTGATATAGTATTGGAGGTTTCGACTTACCCATGCAAGGACAATACACAATATATCCGTTAGTATCAATATCGATATTATCACAATGACCATAGTCGATTCTTACAAATGTAAAGTATATGAGAAACATTAATAATATTACAGAAGCCATTTTATTTCACCGACTCGTGTCGTTTGACAGCCCGGTAAAAAGTTAAAAACAATCGCGCGTTGCTATGGCTGCGTTGACTAGTGACTAAACGGGTCAGCACGTCAGCAGGGCCGATCAACTCGATTATAGCGCCCACTGGTACGAATATGAATGTTGGCGTGCACACAGAGTTCAGCATTTTGCCACTAAAAGTGGAGAAAGCTGAATTTTAATATTTTCAATCATTTGACAAGCAATAATTGTTAATCCTGAAATACAGCTATGATATTTAAGATATGCGGGAAATTTCCAGTAGAAAATTTTATTGGACAAAAAACTTCTGAGAGACTTAGGATATGCGGAAGGGACAATTTTTTTTTCGTTAAAAAGTATTATTAAGGATGTAGAATCGCAAACTTCCCATACAACACGAATATCACGGTTCTATTCCTAGATCAACTTTTTACAGCAGGTTCGCTAGCCAGTGGCTAGAGTGCCTACTGCGCAAAGATTTCAATACCAGTCCAAACCCTATTCGATATCACTTAATAATCAAGTAGTCGGCAAGGTAGATTCGAGCTGTACGAGCGGAGCGAGTGCGCTAGCATGTAACGTATGCAAATGTTGAATGTGAGATTAATATTATAGAAAATTAAAGGTGATGTGAAAGGCCCGGACGAACTCCGACGACGTCGGCATAGTAGTGAACTTGCGCGCTACGCAACACCGCTAGATGGCAGTGCATGGCCTAAAGTGCGAAGCCTCGGCAAGAAACGATAATCTCGAGCCAAATGCAAATATTGCGCCGAGAAATAGACGGGATCAGGATGGATTACGGATATTCTCCAAACTTTGCACACTTCTAGTCGTCCATTAGAACAACATAATGTGCAAGTAGTAAGGCGTACTACTCAAGCGTTTTCGAGAAAATCGCAAGAGAAGTCTTCCGCGTTCAATATATACCGGTGCGTTGCAACGGTAGTCGATAAGTGGTGACGGCCGAGTGGTTAGCATTCGTGTTCCGTAATCTCTGGGTCTCTGGATCGAGTCCAGTTTTCATTTTTTTTTAAATTATATAATTTTTACAACATTGGTCATATTATTTCGTAAATATTACGACTCAAACTCAATGAAAAAAATATGTGTATTTGTATGAACATGTATTGAATTGCCGTTGTTATGTGGCTGTTTACTAAATTTTATTATTAGAACAAATATCATATTTATTATTATCGAGAAGTAAACGATCAAACGCATATAGTTTTCTTGAAAATGAGAAATCTCTTCCAAACCAGGCTTCGAAATACACGTATTTTTTCATTATATCGCCTTTCAATTTTAATATATATAAACAAATATGACCAGTGTGGAAAAAAAGATAAAATTGGCAAAAAAATGATCGGAGCTCGATCCAAAAATTGCGAAACAACTCGACCACCACCATCTAAGCCCGCTCTACACATTGGCCGAGACGTCTCGCCGAATGTCTCGGGCGGGACTCGCCTCTCACGAGACATGAAAAATATGCCTCTCCGCACTCTTGTGTTGCTCAGTTGATGCCTCATCTTTTTTTATTCGTTATAAGTGTGGAGGGCGATCTCGTCTATGGACACGAGACTACCCGAGATCCCTTTGACTCGTGTCAAAAAAACCGACAACGGACCGAGACTACACGAGACGGCGAGAGGTGAGACGAGTCAGCCCTCACACTCTCGTATTGACCAACATTCGTTATGTCTCGGCGAGTGTGCAGAGCCGGCTTTAAACTTGCAACGCACCGGTATATATTGGACGCGTAAGATTTATCTTCCTATTTTTCCGAAAACGCCTAACAATAAGTAGGCATTATCGCTTGCACATTATGTTGTCCTAATGGATTTCTGAATGTATAAAAAGTTTGAAGAACATCCGTAATCCGTACGTCGTGGCCCCCTTTAATTTAAGTTTCATATGGTCGACTAAGAATCGATAATTCTCGATCGAGTTGCGACTCTGCTAGTTGCATTCGTGAAGCGCCTCCCTTCAGTCAAATGCACATGTGTCAAAACGTGTACATAATAATACGGGGTGAAATTTGCGACCACGTGGTGCATCTCATGTTTCTTATAGTTTCGCTCGGCGCGAAAAAGCGCTATCAGCGCTCGAAGTTTCGCGAGGGAGAGGCGGGATATGCACGAACTACGTACACAACCCCGCTCTCCTATACCAATTGCTATTATCGGCCTACCCCATGTTATTTGCGGACAAATGCCATTTATGTAATATTGCACGTGTAGAAACGTGCGGGTACTCATTGTGTCCCATTTTTCATTGTCTAGTGCGTAAAGACCACAGTTTTTTGATTCGAACCATTAATAAGTCAATAAATGCAAATCTGCAGCCAACATTACCACGTGGTAACGAAATCTGTGTATTTTTGAGCGATTTTTGAAATTCTGCGACATTTAGGCTACGTAGGACTATCAACTGTATAACATACTCAAATTTCAGCTCATTCCGTTCATTAGTTTAGGAATGGCATTTGTCCGCAAAATGCATGGGCCGCAGGGGCGGTAAAGAAGAGCTATCACATCACCTTAAACGGTAATGCACGCATAATTACGAATAATCTACGTAGCCCAATGAGATAGATATCGATCGGCACTCATATTCCCATTTCTTAGTATTTCATAATTTGTCCGCCAGTCGGCAGCACCTATCGACTTCCGGTTTCATGCCGAGCGTTATGAGCGCGCAGGCGCACTCCGTTTTTTTCTCGTCCAGGATTCATACATTCGTAGAAAGGAGCTCGAGGCCCTGGAGGTAGCGTACCCACCGCCATCTTGTACAATTGTGTATTGCATATCTACTCGTGCAGTGCTGCGAGTGAGACGGGTTTTGCTATTTGGTCCAACGTTTACATTTCTCCATTAATCACCCCACGACCAGGTACGTACTTATTATTGATATCGATGAAATTCATCAGGGTGTATATATTAGTGACGTATCGTCTATAAAATCTTAAGAAGAATTGGCGTTTCATATGTGGCGTGGGTTCGGCCGTCCCATCCCAAAGAATTCGTTTTTTCACAAGATCAATCGAGTTGCTTCCTTAATGACGGCTAACAATTATTTCAAGTGGGTTGACGAGTGTCTCTTTCGGATTCGTCGTGAAAGATTTTTTTCTCTAGTTTTTATGTTGCTCGCAACTCTTATTTTTACCATCGAAAAATAGTCCGAGCTCTTAATCGCAACGACCTCGCGTTTCACCGCAAAATGGCAGACTTACTTGAATCAGCGAAACGAAAAACATAGCTAACTTCTCCGCGTTTCTCTCATTGCGTTTTTTATCTTGGAATTAATTTTTCCGCGACTTGTGTGATATAAGGAGTTTGCGCGGCAGAATCCCATTTCGGACAATTGCTCCGAATTTTGTTTTTCACTTCGATAAATTCGTAGACGCGCAATTACCTAGTGTTACGAAATAAACGCGAGAAGCAAATAATATTTGTGACGTGAGCGCCAATTTGCGCGCGTTGTACGAGGGCTCAAAGAATTGTCCGCTTATTGGAAAATGGTTTACAAGCGTATCTTGCATCAGTCTTGAGAGGAGACAGTGTTAATTTATTATTAATCATACGGCGAGATTACAGCCGACGCCATTTTTTTTCGAGAGACTAACGATGCAGGGTTTCAACCCTCATTGATTTATTTTGTGAGGAATAATTTACGACCACTTCGATGAGTCAACCAGCCACTTTCTATCTCGAGAATCGTGTTATTTTTCACGAAAATGCAAACACTATTTTATTGACTGGGTAACTGCTTCACGGATATGTATCGACTTAATTGTTTTTATATTATTCCCAATGAGCAGCTCTTGGGTCAATACCATTCAATTTGTTGACAGTGAATCCTGTAATAAAGAATTTTTAATACATAAACACGTTTAACATCCTGAAATCACATTAATTGATTTATACTAGTCAAATTCTCAATTTGTTTGCAGATTTATGTTTCCCTTTGCTTTTGTACATATTGTAAACATCTTTTGTTGTTGAATCGACTCCACTAACAGCCGTGGAAACGAGTGTTTATAAATATTTCACTTTCAAAGGATTAAATTACATTTGCAACGGTACGTAGATACATTTTGGTTCAAGAAACAAAATTCTTTCGAGAGATCATCCTTTTTTTTTTTTTTTTTTTTTATTAGGGCCTTTATAGAAGCATTTATAAAAGGCTCTGGTAGCCTGAGAATTTTGTGAGGCCATAGAACAAAATGTAATTAATCCAAAAATCCATTTGACTCGCCTTTTAATATCGCAGCTATTAAATTTTCTCTTCGTCTTTGCAGCCACAAAATAGCGAAAATGTCGCGTTATCGTGAGTGGGATCTTTCCTGCAAAGTATGGGTCGGAAATTTGGGCAGTAGCGCAAGCAAACACGAGATCGAGAGTGCGTTCAGTAAATACGGACCATTGAGAAACGTCTGGGTGGCGAGAAACCCACCGGGTTTTGCGTTTGTCGAATTCGAAGATCCTAGGGATGCCGAGGACGCGGTGAGAGGCCTCGACGGAACGTAAGTATATTTTTTGAAATAAACAAAAAAGAAAAGAAATTATATTTTAATTCCTTATAAACCTACAAGAAATCCTAAACAATGTCTTTCTATTTTTTTTTTATCCAGTCGTTGTTGCGGTACTCGAGTGCGAGTAGAGATGTCTTCGGGAAGAAGCCGGCGTGGCGGCGGAGGACGCAGACCCGGACCAAGATACTCTAGGTAAGTTATGTTTCGAGAAAGAAAAAGAATCCCCATATTGTAGAAAATGTTTGCAGCAACGTTAGAACTGCAGGAGACTATGGCATATGAGAATTGCTCGTCAAGTAGGTATGAGATAAATAAGAGTTGATGAGTTATGCGTAAGAGTGTTGCCGGCCGAATTGTGCACATTTTTTTTTTTTGTTTCCTTTACACTGGCAGTCTTGGTGCACAAGCATTGATCGTTATATTTAATATAATACGTAAATTTATCTACATATACGATAAAACGAGAGTGGAAATCCTCGTCATTGTACGTTGTACGAGTCGCATAGAAAATATTTCAAATCGGCGATGAATTTTTTTCCATTTCAACCCCACGAGCTTTTTTCTCAATCTCCAGAGTCCGGCAGAGAATAAAGAAATTTTATTTCACGCGCTTATCGCGGTGGAGTTCGCGAAGAACGAAATAAACAGAGATGATATGTAGGCCACGTTATATATCGTATATATTGTGTGAAAGCATGTTGAAGAATTGCGTGTGAATTTGTCCATAACGCGTTTAATCACGCAATTTTCTGTTACGGCGATTAACGAAGCCGTTCCTGCATGTTCGAGAATTGAAACAGAACGAAGTAATGTCATTCGTAGGTACGAAAGTAACGAGATATACAGGAAAAGTAATTTAATCATAATTAGATTTTGATGAACTCGTGAAAAACTCGAAACATTTTACAATTCTCTTTATAATTCATTTTCGACGGTGTCGATTTAATATTTTATTTTCGATTAATTTCGTAATTGTCGCATTGTTCATTTTGTTCGAGTATCATTCTCGAATTTTAGATAACTTTTGTAGATTACGTGATTTATGCTCGTACGGAACGCCACGGGGGAAAAAAAAAAGATGCGAATACGATTAACGTCGAATCAAATGTTGATGAAAGTATACTCGTAAATGATCATCCACGAAAGAGACTAGCGTCAATATTTGTCAACGAATGGGAGAGAAACGTAGGAAATGTTATCTTTGACAAATTTATAGGTCCCGATCGCGGAGTCCACGTAGGAAATCTTTGGGTCGTTACCCGAGGTAAGAGGTTTTTGTTCCCAGGGCCCTTTTTTCTTATCTTTATTTGTGAACGATTTTTCAGGTACTGTTAGGGGGAAATAAGAATGAGAGCAGTTAGCGAAACCAGAGAGAGAGAGTGAGAGAGGGAGAGAAAGTGGAGAGAGCGAGAGTGAGAGAAAGAGAGATTGAGAAGAGAGAAAAAAGAACAGAGATGAAATGAAAAAAAGATACGAAGGGCGGTCGCATAGCTGGCGCGATCATCGGCGACGCGTATCACCCGGATAGACATACAACAATTTTTTCTTCATTTTTTTTAGGTCCCTGTCGAAGAGCCCGAAGAGATCGCCGGTTGCCCGTTATTCCAGGTAATTTTACGTTGTTTCTTTTTTTTTTACATATATTTTTTTATTTACATTAGCACAGGCATACGATTTTTTTGCCATTAGATTCGTAGAGTTTTTCAGAGCCTTGCGACGAGAGTGAGTTTTCGTCTGAAAAAGCAGTACGTATTTCGACAAAACACCGCTTGTTTATCGTTGTTGAGACAGAAAAAAAAAACCAAAAGAATTAGATATATACGTATATCACTTTTTTTCTCGATGGAACGTTTGCACGCAGAGTACTTCACGCATATGAGCGTTTCACGTTTATAGCGTAGAGAAAGATTTACTTTTTTCAGTCTTAGCGAGTCGTTAATAATTCGTCGTCATTATTTCGAGATAGAGTTTGTAAATAGCGTTTCATCGATAGTTCGAAGCCATCGCGACAAAACAAGGTCTCGGATTTCCGTCTCGAAGACGAGACTCGTTGTTGAGAGAGTACCGTTAGACTAATGGCTCGTGATTTACGTAATCGATTATAAGCGTCGAATATATTGCGCTTTAAAAGTGCACGAGGAATTTTCTCGAGATGGCATTTATGCTTAGCCACTCGGGACGTTTGCCTCGGTACGTTCGCATTGTTGTCATCTATATTTCACTTATACATTTATGAAAACTCTCATATTATCGAGATAATAATTTATTATTTGATCATTCATTACTTTTTTTTCATAAATTATTAAATAACATGGTAAAAAGTTATCTTGACGCTTGTGGTCATGGAAAATATTGCGGTGACAATTGCAAATGAAAAAAAAAAGAAAGAAAAATGGGTGTGTGAGTGCGAAGATCTCGTTCAAAGACAGCGGTTTCACGTATAATCATGGTTTAGGGAGTGGGCAGTCTAGGATTAAAAGTTTGCAAGTTGCAAGGAACGAAATCAAATTTTTATTCACAAACGAAATGTGCTGGTATAATTTCGTAATACGAGATGAACTCGAATGATAAAAAATTTTTAAAAATCATAATTCGTCTTTATATGATATGATAAAAAAAAAGAGAAAAAAATATTGTACTATACATACTAGTGGCAAGGAGTATGGTATAAAAGTTGTTGATTATATTGGTAAAACTGACGTTTGCAGATTCTACCGTCGTCAGCTCGTAGCTCTGCTCGTCTCCCTGCTACTACTACCACTACTGCTACTGCTACTACAGCCACCGTGAACAAAAAAAGCAAACAAACCAAAAAAAAGCCAAAAAAATGAGATCTCAATCAGTCTCGGTCAGAGTCGAAGCAATCGCAAAAAATGAGTCACAAAAATCAAAAATTGCCTGCCTGTCTGCCTGCCCACTAACTTCCCAACCACGTCACCTTCGGTCACCACGAGCTCGAGATCACCAACCGGTAGGGGAACGGCCACGACTCCGTCAGTCCGTCGCTCCGATCGTCAAAAAAAAACAAACAAAAAAAAGCAAAAATCAATCGGCAGTCCATTGCTGTCCCACAATCACAGTCACAGTCCCATTCGAGAAAAAAAAACTAAAAAAAAAACACGTTCTTCGGGATTCGCCACAGCGTTGTCGAGAGCCACGAGAGTCTAGGAAGCTCATCGTTCGTCGTTCGAGCCACCCATTATAGCAGTGGTCGTGTGTGTGTTATGTTCGTGCGCTGCACCCATCGTGAACGAAAAAAAAACCAAACAAATTCATCGTGACATCAAAAACAAAACGCAAAAGTACGAAATCGTCACGTGCGTGATAAGTGCCAACGGCTACGCGATACGCACATACCACCACTACTAGCTACTACTACTACTACTTCTACTACTACTGCTACTGTGCAACCGTCGAGACGAGAGCAAAGCAAAAAAAAATCAAAATCAAAACTTGAAATCGTCTCAACGCCCGCGAGTCTCACGAGTCCATCCGGCTCCGTTCGTCAATCACGCCTACCGATCAATCGTCAGTCCCAACGTTCTCGACAACTGCGTACTACTACTACTACTACTACTACTACTACCACTACCAATTCGTCGATCATCACGATTATACTTTAACCGAAATCAAAAAATCAAAAAAAAAAAAAAAATTATACAAGCGAGCAACCTCGCCAAATCTTCTCTTCGATCGAGCAAAGCGCAAAAATGATCACCACCTACACAACCATCCCACCACCCAAGTACCAACCACCACCACCACCACCAACCACCACTACATGTTCACAGTTGTCTGGTATTTCACCGATTTTCCAAGATTTTTTATTATATCTTTCTTATTGTTTTTTTTTAACTTTTTTTTTCTTCAATCTATCATCAATATCGAATATTTAACGTGAGCGTCGAGTTCTTCTTGGGCTAATGGCCGTATCGAAATTCAATGCTTATTATGATAATGTCTTCGTGTATTTCTTGAGCTATATTTTGTCAGATTTATAATTGTAATCGTAATTCGATGGCTCTCGCTCGAAGAACCGACGCAAATTATTTGTCTATGATATATACAAATTTAACCATATATACCTAGAGTTCGATTACCGACTGTTTAAATCAATACTTTTGCTCTTGGTTGGTTATCATTACTTTTTTTTCTTTTTTTTCTTCTTCTTTTCATTATTCTTTCAATGTTCTTTATTTATATATTTTTTTATTCATTATCAATGGTGATATAATATTGACGATGTCGTAATATTTATCGAAATAATTCATCACATACTTGTCGTATCTTGTCTAACTAGCTTTTTTTCTATATTAATGATAATCAGCCCTCTAGGATTAAAGAAAAGAAAAATCAAATACGGTCTAGCTATGTCCTAATATTTGAATTTACATTTGGTCCCGTGATAATTTTCAACTCTGTGTTTATTTACTGTTATCAGATTTGCTTTGACGAGTTTCGATTCATTTACCTTAATCGTTGTTTGTGTCTCGATAAAAAAGTAAACACGAAATAAATCGTATTGTACATTGTGATTGATGTTACATTTAAATATTGAGTCAGCTTATCACTTTGATCGTGGATAAAGAAAATTATCTTGCAATCGTAACGCGTCAAAGTAAGATCGTTTTCAAGAGGTTATCATACATACGTAATCACTGGCACATTTAACATGAATGCTTGTCTCTGAAATTTTTAGATCGAGATCTCGCACACCGCGCAGGAGATCGCTGACTCGTAGCCGCAGCCGCGATCGTCGTTCTCGCTCCGATTCTCGCGACAGACGGTAATAAAATGAAAATTTTATCTCACTCGTAAATCTAAAGAAATCGAAATGGATTATTCGACTAATGATTTTCGTTTCTCTTTCTTACAGCTAAAGTGTTACACTTGTGACGAATAAAAAAATAATAATCGACGAACTTGAAAGTGCCGGGACGAAGAAAAAAGAAAAGAAAAGAAAAAAAACAACCTGTTTTATTTGTATATAAATTACCACACACGCAAAACGTACATGCCTGGTCGATGAAATATTTGAAGGGAAAGGAGAAAAAAAGATGTACGTTACGTTTTATTGTCACACACGTAATGAACGCACATGCCCAGAAACACGTTAGAACTCGACACCCGTGGTATTGTAACGGAAAGAAAAAAATCAAGCAACAGGGAAAACACGCATTATTGACACCACGAGAGACACACGCGTAATCGTCGCGTGACGCTTACACGAGGAACAAACCGTGGCGAATAATCGATACTAAAAATGACGCAATCTGAACATTTCCGGCACTTATGAGTTTGAGCAAAAAAAAAAGAAAAGAAAATAAAACAGATTATGTACTTTATCTTTATTAAGTACACCGATTGGCGGAGAGAGGCAACGTCCGAGCACAGAGAAGGCGTTTGAAAATGAAATGAGAGAAATGAACATACACATATGAATCGAACATGCAATTCGATCGATGTTCGTGGATAAATCTTCGAAATAATCGAAACGTCGGAATGATATAAAAAAAAAAGAAAGAAATGAATAATGATAATGATAAACAACAAATAAACAATAGGAGGCAAAACACACACACATTTGTTTTACGTTGTATTAATTATTTTGTACTCTTACGAATTTAAGAATTAAAATAAATCTGTAACGTATAAATGTCCTTGGATCTCGAAATCGTCGTGAATTTTATTGTCGAACCTTCGTCGCGCAAATCGTTAATAGTCTTTGTAGAATTTTTAGTTCCCGAACTGGAAAATTGTTTATTCAGAAAAATAAAAGTTTTTAAGTAATCAGCACTGAAAATTTAGAGAATTTTCTTAAAAATGTATCAATTTTCGTAGCCAATGGGGTTTCTTCGTGATCATGGAACCAAATATATTTAATTTGATTGGAGGCTTAAATTTTTATATTTCATTTTTTCTTCACACATCAAACATACAATTTAAAAAAAATACGATTATTTTTACATCACAGATGTGTTACCGAGTGCGAGCGTACACAGTTTGACTCCCTGCTGACAGAGATGATAGTCCCTTATGGGCAGAGCAAGTGTTTCGTCGAGAAGTTTCAAGATTTCTAGATAAGCCTTTAGAGCCACATCGTACTTTTCGTCTTCGAGATTCCTCGACGCGACTTTGAAGAGAGCGTCCGTGTCCTGAAGGGCTTTGAGACCCTTGAAAATATTGGTCGGCTTACCGCACTTTTTGCACGATATCATGAACTCGTTGGATTCCGTGCTTATCGGCAATATATTACCGCAGGATGGTCCAGTGTCGCATTTGAATCTTGAGACATTAATTACAGTTTATGTTAACGTGTTCGAATTATTATTGTCTTAAAAAAATTATGGAAAAAAACCGAGTTTAACTCATGAGAACGATTGATTATTGAAAAAAGTGAGTTTACCGTAAAATTCTTGGATCAATATTTTCCAAAAGTGGCCAATGTCCAACACAAGCCTCGCAAGAACAATCGAACCAGTAACGCAGTCTCAATGACCTTTTTCTTTCGCTTTCTTCAGTCGTCGTAAACATTGGTCCGTAATTCTCGCATATTTCACTTCCGGCAGTGATTGTCCGCACGGCTCGGACAATCATCGTCGTGCCGATAAAGTACCTTCGGAAAATTCTCTTATGACAATTTTTCTTGAGAAAAAACATATATTTCACATACCTTATTACTCCTGGATTGCAGGAATGATTGAAAAGAGCTACGGTTGGAAATACACCTCCACCGATAAAGGTACTTTGTGCTTGTGCAAGATTCTTCTCACCTCGTTTTTTCGTAAGCTCTGATATCTGTTTAAAAATTGTATCAAAGAACAATCTCGTGCATCGTTGATGCAGCTTTTAATTCAAAACTTGGACGAAAAAGGAAAGGTGTTTCGTTGTCATTAATTAAATTTGTATTCATTATGTGTTAAGTTACTCTCATTTTCGTCAAATATTAATAGTCGGCATGGAAATAAAAATAGGGAATTAGTATAATTAAAAATACATCGTGATGATATTAATTTGTGAGCAGGAACACGTACCTCGTGGGCGTTGAATTGTAAGAGTTGAAGATTTCGTAGCAAGAGACCACCGATAAATTGTTCACCCTCTGACAAGTTTTGTTCCCCAACATCGGGGGTTTTAACATCATCGGGAAAATAATTGCTTTTTTTCAAAAGTCTTAGTAACCAAGCAGCTATGTAAGCTCTATGAAACAAGTCATCAGCCACTCTTGTGTTCTCGTGAGTTACTAAATGGGCAAATAATTAATATTTCTTAAATGTTATTATTTTAATGTTGTATTTTTTTTGTTCTCAAGGGTTTAAGCATTTCTATACCTAGACCATGTAGGGCCAAATAATCTTTGGGGCTGTAAGGACGCGATTCGGAAATTTCGTAATTTTCGTTATCGATGTTCTCCTTCATTCTTCGAAGCTTTGAGAACGGACATTGCGTTATCGCTCTAAGGGCAATCAAACAAGTGACCGAGGCTTCTGACAACCAGAGTGGTGCCATCAGTTCACACTCGATCTCGTGTACTTTTGCATGCGAGTCTCTGCAACGTACGCTGCAGTAGATAACCAAATCACAGTTATCGCATGCCGCGGGATAAGGGGCTACGATCTTCGTGAAACAGTTTTGACAATGCGACCTCCTGTTAAAGAAAAACAAAGTGTCGAAGGTCGTCGATGAGGAGAAAAAGATGTGATAATTTGTCGATCCTATGGAAATTTTCTAATTACTGTTGATAAATAACTACAGATCACGATTTCTAACTAATGAAGTTACAACCAAATTTCTAACACAACTGTTGGAAATTAATGTTCGGGACTTACGGACGTGGATTTTGCCCATTAGATTCGAATTATCGAAATAATGACCATGATTTTCGTTTTGTACGAGAAATTTCCGATGCAAATGAGCACTCTTGCAATGATTTTGGAGAACAAAAAATTTCTCCTCCACGTGGCTCTTTTTTGCGGGCCACCAAAATTGAGCTATCTGGATGTTCCTTGGCTCATTCTTTGCGTCTCGGCGAGTTCTTAAAAAATGTACTCATGAAATTTCCTGTCGAACGAACGAGAACGGAGATGGACCCTCGGGAAAAGTCCATTTTTTGAGGTTTTGAGATACTCATCGAAATTGGCCACATATTCCATTCCGGTGAATTTTAATCCCTTCTTAAGCTCTAAGGGCCTATGTCGATCGTAAATTTTCCGTACAACAAGAAAATCATGGTTTCCTTTTCAATTTTTCAAATTTTATCGACCTCAAGTGGGTAAATCCTTATTTCGGATTTTTTGCTTTTTTCTCCCAGAGTTTTTGAGATATCGGGCAAAATTACGTCATAATCTTCATCAACGACAAATTTCCGATCGAATAGGACCTTTTGCAATTGTCTAACGGAACATATTTATTTTTCAACCCCCTCGAGTCGCAAGGTAGAAAATTAAGCTCCGAAAATCGACTTTTCGGAATTCCTTTTTTTTTATACATTCTTACAGCTTACATCGATCGGAAATTGCTCGTCGATCACGAATTCACCGGTTGCTATTCACTCGCACGAAAATGCTAGGTGAAAAGTCAAAAAAACGTAAAATTTCCGAATAAATAAATTCTTTTTTTGTAATAATTACCTGTATTCGCCTAGCAAAAAAGCACTGTGAGCTTTCTCAACGACCAACAATTCACCAGGACTGATGTCTCTCGTGGCAACAGCGTGTCGACCAATGACTCCACTATCGTCGCGAATTTTAACGGATTTGCTGCACGAAGGATACAAAGGATTGACTTCCAAAATTCGTGGTATCGGTTTCGTCGAATTGATAGGTACACATTTTTTCGGCTCCACGATACGTTGTTGATTTTTCGAGCCTTTCTTGCCGTTAATCTGATTTCCCTTTTCCATGAGTACCAGCATGATTCTGACGTCTGATTCAATTTTTTGCTTACGTTCCAGTGAAATTTTGGCATTATCCAAGGCTTGGAGAGCTTTTCTGAAAGCCTCGATCGCTCCGGAATGATTTTCCAATGCGAGCATACATCTCGCTCGCCTCTCTTCGACTTTGTACAACAATTCATTGGGGTAACCAACTTTGAGACATTCCTCGATATCGGCCAGAGCAAGATCGTGTCGGCCGATGTGGTGAAGAACGGCTGAACGATTTGCCAGAAATACACCCAAATCTGGAACAATTAATCCGACGTTAATATTTTATTATTACAGAAAAGACCAAATATTATTAAAAATGAAGAAAACAAAAAGAAATTATCGGCAAATTAATATCTTCTTACTCACCTTTTCGCGGCGAAGCGAGAATAGCGTTTGAATAATTTTCAAGCGCTCGTAAATAATCACCGACACCAAAATATTTGTTTCCAGTTTCCTTGAGCTTAATGGCACGCGCTAGATCTTTTTTCTGCACATTTTCAACTTCCAGTTCCAACGAATGAGCTTCCGGATAATTGAGGACAAAATTGACTCTTTCGGCGTTGCTGATGAGAGCCGCGAATTTCTTGAAGTCACTCGAGCTCACGGCTTTCCGAACATCGAGCAAGTTCGCGCGAAAATAATTGCTAATCCCCTTTTCCGAATCTTCGCTCAACATGTTGATCAACGAAAATTTGTATCAGAATGACGATAGATTACAAAAAGGAATTGTTTTTTTTAACGACGACGTGGATGAAACTTTGTCGAGCGACTACACGAAAATGCCAGAAGTACCGGCGCTGCAACAAACGACAGAGACTATTTCGGTGCATCTATTTTCATCGTTAGCGAAGGCGTGGAAAAGGCTTCCGCTGAACACGTGTTCTATCCGGCGTGGGATCAATTACATTACATTTTTTTTCTCGTTGTTCGATCAATCGCATTTCACAAATACGAGCTTGTAAATTAGAGTAATTTCAACATAATAAAATCAAGAGTTATATTTACTGCGATGGTAGTTCTATCGAGAGTCCTATAAAAAAATTTCCATATTCTCCTGTCGTAAATAAAATGTTAAGTTAATGATTTAAAAAAAAACACGGGTCCATAAAAATAGACGTTTGCGCATGAATCATAATTTATAATTAATACACGTATTACAATAGATTTTTAATCGGTAGTTCGACACTCAGAAGTGTGTAATACAAAAACATGATACATACGGTTTATATTTTATTCACGTGCAGACGCAAAAGAAAATACGATTAAGAGCTAAAAAAAATTACAAGTATACAATATATACAATTCTTAACGCGAAAAATAGATGATTTCTATGCGAAGAAACGAAATTCACTTATCGTAACGACAATTGCGAAATACTTATCAGTGAGGAGTATCGGGAGAATCGTAAGAATGATTTATCAAATTTGTATCGTCGAATTTGTGCGATATCGTCGCTCGGCTTTGATGTTCAATTTCTTCTTCGACTCTTGATTTACAATAATAATCCGCGACGTCGATCCATTAAAACTACGAGACTATTACGAAGATAAAGATTTCCGCCCCGCAGAAATCGCATCGTCGTCGTCTCTTCTTGCATATCGTCCACGTTACGCAAATTCGCGTAAAACCATGAAAAGTTTTAATCGATCTTACGGTTATCGTTAATATTTAGAATAATGACGTTCGACAATATATGTTTTTTTCACGAAGAAACAAACGAGTCTTCGAAGGCTCGAGACTCGAGGTTAATACGTAAGATCTCTATTTTTTGTACAAAAGTTTTGTTACGATCTTATCGGCGCCGATTCAATCCAGCAGCTTCGAACCGATCGACGTATAATTAATTTCCATCGTTTTCTCTTCGTCCTCCTTCTCTCTTCTTCAATTTCTGTCACAAAAAAGTGTTACGTCATTGACGATCGATTAAATCGTTAATTATAATCGAGAACGATGTAGATTATAATTGACTATGATCGTATAATTATTGATTTTAATAAATTGATCAATTTGATCGATCGATTCGACGAATTTACATCGATCGATCAACAATGATTTTTATCGTTCGAGATTCGTTTACTTCTTGGCGCTAATTTCTTTCCTTCGGTTCATTCTTTTAATCACGTCGATTTCAATAATGATCGGAATCGTTAAAATCGTGAGATACCGAAAACGAATCTCGTGTACGAATCGTGGTGACGTCCCACTCGGATGCGGCAATGGCGAGAAGAAAGTGTTAGAAATCGTACGAAGCTTCGTCCTCCTCCTTGTTCTTGGCTCTGAGTCCGATTTTGTACAATCCACCGGCGACGATCGCGCCGATCAGAGGTCCGGCCCAGTAGATCCAGTGATTGCGCCAAGCCCCGAGTATCACGGCTGGACCAAGGGTTCTCGCTGGATTCATGCTGCTACCGGTGACCGGAACCGCGGCCATATGAGCGACGGAAATCGTTAGACCGATCGCCAACGGTGCCCATCCCTTGGTATCGCTTCGTTTCGGATCGGTCACGGCATGTACGACAAGAACGAGTAGAAAAGTCACGATCGCTTCGATCATCACGCCTTGACCATCCTCGACGTCCGTACCGAGCATTGTCGCACCGAGACCGTTGGCCGATTGTTGCGGTGGGATCGACGCCTTGAAAATTAAAAAAAAAAACAATTACACTTGAACACAGAAAACTATATTTTTTTTAGTTTCTATACAAATTTGAAAATATTCAAGATGATAATTAAAATGCTTCTCGACCCTTAACGTTACCCTATGAGAATGAAAATTGCCAAAACGTGAAAAAAATATAATTTTTTTCACAGAAAAGGCTCGACGGTGCTTAAAAAAATGATTGATGATTCGATGTAAATATAGGTATATACGTAAGGAAAGCGTATTGTACGTAACGAGACGAAGTAATAAAAAAATAAAAATAACAAAAAAAAGTATCGTATCATAAAGTCGACTATAGAGCACGACTGGGTGTTCTCCATTACCAGTTCTGATGTAACGGGCTTTCTTGTATCGTGTAATACATCGCGCGCGCTATACCTCGCCGGTCTCGGACCGGATTACGGGAAGGAATGAATCGCGGCGCGAGAGAGGACCGGAGAACCGAACGAGCGAGTACCCTCCGGTTACCGTGTGCCGCTTGCTCGGACCTTGACCTTGGACGGTGACACTTTAATTGAGCCGGCTTCGGCAAAGGACTCACTCCCTCTTTCTTTCTCTTTCTTTCTCTCTCTCTCTCTCTCTCTCTCGTATCGCTCGGACACGTTCATCCCGCGAGGAATAAATCTTTTCTCCGCTCGTTCTTCTTACGCGCGCGTCCGCGTATCGCAGCGGTCTTTCCCCGTTTTGACTCGAGAATCTCTCGCGTTGCGTCGTTCCGAGAACGCGAGATACCCAATTTCCGAAATTTCGCAACGCGATCCTCTCTTTTTTTTCATTCGAATTTTTAAACGCATCGCGGGGGAACGAGTAACGAAGATAAATGTGTAATCACGAAAATTGAGAGTAAAATTTGTAATTTAGGTTTCTATGGAACGACAAGATTTTTTACCGATCAAATGTCGAATCTGAATTATCGATCAACGATCGAGTCTGTGACAATAATCTTTGGGACGTCCGTGTCTAAAAATATAAAATCTATCGTATAAAATCGTGCGGAAAATTAAATTTGTAAATTTTGTAAATTTAAAGTCGTCTTGGCGTATTTCGTGTCGATCTTACGATCGATGAATATTCTTCTTACGAGGACTAAAATCGAAGCAAGAACAAAAAAGAAAAAGGAAGAAGCAAAACGAACGTTTTGGCGTTTGCAATCGTTGAGCGATACTCTCTCGTCTCGATGGTGGCGAGAGACCCGGGGGGTCGTGGGACCGAATCCCACACACAGCATCCCGGTTAAATAACCTTGGCAATTTGCCGTTCATCGCTGTGCACCTTTTCGCCACATGTGGGTTACATAGGTGTACGCGACGATACACATACACGTTCTCTTCCTACATCGAGAGGAGCGATATATACGTGTGTATATATATTTATATATATATATATATGGTAAAAATGTTAAAGAGGTCGACCTATCCGGTCGATCTATACCCGGAGGCAGCCACGCGCGCTTCTCCCGAATGTGTAACGACGGGTAGAATTTCTCGCGTATGCGAGAAATATGGTACACCGATTCGGGGGTGGGAGAAAGCATATCGAGCGTTGAAAAAGTTGCAAAAGGGAGGGAAAAAATTAAGCGAAAAATCACGAGTCGAGCAAATTGTGTTGATGATCGCTGGAAGGTACGATGAGAGATAACAAGCGAGAGTGCCAGATGAGAACGAGAAAACGTAAAAAATGGCATTTTTCATAGAATAAAATGTGTCATGAAAAATGGAAATGCAGTTTGAAGATTGAGAGAGACAAGAAGTTAGCGGTTGATATTTGAAGTTTTTCACGAATAAGTGAGGTAATTGAATTTCGTTAAAATTAGAAAGTACGTATAAGTTCCGCGAACGAATGTGGAAGTTAATTCGCGGAGCGAGATACGGCGCGGGCTTAGAAAGCGACGATTGGAAAATAATAAAAACGGAATTATGGAAAATGAGAATTGAGAAAGAGAAAATTGAGATGGAATTACCTTGAGAACTGCCGCACCGGCGATTGCACCGCAACATTGGCAAACGACGTAACACAATGCTTTGAGAAGAGTGCAGTTACCGCTCGCGAGAAGGCCAACCGTCACCGCTGGATTCACGTGGCAGCCAGATATCGGTCCCAGAACCTGCGAAATTAAATTCATAGTATATCCTTATTTGCGACGAATTACCCAGAAAATTTCATAATATCGAACGCGACGTATAATATACAAAATATAAACATTACTATAAAAAATACAGAAAAACAAGAACAAGAAATTATAAAAAAAATCGGCAATATTTTTTAACAGAAGCCTGTTAAATTTTCATCAAAGAAAAATAATTTTAAAACATTCGAAATTGTTCGAAATACGAGACGCGCATGCGCGATCGATCGTTCGTCGAAGCTGTCCCAAAACGCGTCATAGATCGCCGCTCGGAGAGATTCTCGCTGAGAGTTCACGCCGTCGAATGGAACAGCGTCGATCGACCACCGGAGTGACGTACTCGGCGTTGCAGATCCGATTTGGGTACGATGGACCCAAGCGCGAGAATCGTATGGGCTTCGTGCCAGTGGGCCCGGCGGCCCAGTTCTCATGCACGCTGACAAGGTCTCCGAGGCCCTCGGGCGATCGACCGAGAACGCATGCGCGATCCCCTCGTGCGTATTGCGCAACCTCGGCGATATATATATATATATATTTTTTTTTTTCATTAAATCTTCAGCGACAAGTCTAACTCTCTTTTACTCGATGATCGCTGTCTTTCTCGCGCGTTTTTCTTTTTTTTACGCATGCTAGACACTCGTCGTCGAGATTTGTAAAAGTATCACGCGTGTCGGTGATTCATGAAAAATTTCCGGAATTCGACGGGTGACAATGTGGACTGAAACTTCGAGATTAATCTAGAAGTTAATCCAAGTCCTTTTTCTCAACGACGTCTCGTTTCTTCCTTCTTATAATCGCGATGGAATGCTTTAATTTCGATTAATTGTTTCGATTAATTATCGATCGTTCGATTTTCAATCCGATCGAACCCTTGGATTTTAACCCGCCACGTTTCCCATCGAAACACACGAGTCTCCCTGGTCCATTCCTCGAACCCCTTGGCGACCTTCGCTCGGACTAAGATTAATTGCTCGAACGATTTATCATTGTACATACATCGATGCGTTATAACCGATCGCGATCATCCGTTCCGAACGCGTCGAGGCGAACAAGGGATCGAGCCGCACGCTCTTTTTCGTACGGGGCTCGTGCTCTTAATAATGATAATTAATGACGCCTCGTACGTAAGAAAGGACACGGGATAATAACGATCGAGAAAAAAGAGATTCAAGTGTGAATGAAAGAATTGCAATTTGTATACGTATATAATGTACGTTTCTCAAATTCAAAGAAATTCGAGCACGAAAATCGTATATTCGACTTTATCGGACGTCCTGAACATATTTTCTCTTAAACGATTAATAACTTCGAAAGAGATTGAAATTACACAAGCTTTAGTCGCCTCGCACACGTTGGCAATTAAAGTCAATCCATTTTCCTTCATAAACGATAAAAAATGTCGACTTGTAAAAAAAAACGAAAAAAAATAATGATAAATAAAATAAAAAAATAAACAAGAATTACCCCGGTAATTTTTTTCGAAGTCGACATTTCTACGAATCAAAAATTTTTCGTATTAATCAAGCGGTCTCGTACCGGAGAGCCAGACAGTTTCAAGTCGACGAATTACAAGACTACAACCATCAGACTTTCATTACGCTACTATAATTACATTCCACTGCTATATATATATATATATATATATATATATATATATATGTAATATATATAAAAGACATTACTATAGTGGACGATGGTTGATCGTCGCGAGGCCAGTGTCCTCGAGGGAACCTATAAGATCGTTATACATATATACCGCGCATTACATATCGCTCGTTGAACGCGTTCAACTCACGGAGCATTCGCGAGAGCGTGTATCTCGAATTAGCTCGCAATTTTCGTGCCCGCGGGGCCTTTCGACCCACAGCCCCGAGTCATCGTCACGTGCGTTACGTGCTTATCCGTGATTCGAGACCGGAGCTCTTTTACTCCGACCACAACGATCGGTCAATACATTTAAATATTTATATATATATACGTAATGTATGAAAATGTATATATATGGACACATACTAAGACTAATTGGTATTACAAGGGGTCTCACCTACGCTCCGTCCACCCGATTCGAGATCAAATGTGTAATACTCGACGATTACTAAACATCCTTAAAGCTGCTGGCACAGTTTGCCACGTTGATTTACTTTCGTACATGCCCCCGAGGATTTTTTCTTCTCCTTCTCTTATTTCGTTTTGTATGTGTTGTTTTTTCTTCTTCTTCTTTTTTAAAGAAGAAGACATTCGTCCGAGCTTAACTCGTACAAATCCATTACAGGTAAGAGCCCGTTGTTGTTCGAAATAACGCGTATTACTAAACTGTATTGCCAAACAGTCTGGGAATGTTTAGTAATATGACTCACTCTTCGATGCCAAATTGTGGTGATTCTTTGGTTCTCTTTTTTTTTCTCAGGCACTTGTCGGAATTGACGAGCGACGTATCTTACGGTGGGACGAACCGGCGGGAACATAAACCGTTGCAAAAATTGAGAGTGATCTTGAATGATCGGTTAACGAATATATTGATGTTTCGTGTGTAGAAAAAAAACGTGTGAAATTATTGTTTTCGTAATGATTTTTTTACTCGTATAATTTTTATACTCTTTACTTGACGTTAATTAACGGTGATTTGAAAAGATTGATGCTCGTAATTGTTATTAATGTTTGGAAAAAAAAGATGATGATATATTTTTTTTTTTTGGGGTAGTTACTCGTTACGATTTATTTTGCATCGTACCATCGTTAATGTTTCCTCGTATTTGCGACAGAATTCACGGTCGTAAATTGTACGTAATGATCGACTCGTGATACACCTGCCATCTAATTTATAACCCCGTGTTTGCAATACATCATTTTGAAATTTCTCGAACAAACATATTCAGGCAAAAACAAATCAAGGCGATAAATAAAGACCGTACAAAGGACGTCTATATACGGTTTTCCCGCATAAGCCGAGCGTAAATCATGTTCGGTCGACCAGCATTGATCATTTTCATCGCGGTTGGTTTATCGCAGAATCGTCGATAACAACGTAAACGATAGACGCTACGTTATTTCATATCTTTCGTGGAAATATTTATTTCACGAGGTGCGAACGTATCGCGATATTATGCCTCGAGGTGATTTTCCGTGTTTCACGCGTAGGACGTACGAAGTGTGCCCGGATTATTTATTGGACGTGGCCTGTCTCCGTTGAGATCGGATTATTCAAATTGCGACAATAAAAAAAAAGAACGAAGATTCACCGCGATCGACATTTTTTCTTCGATCTAAATTCATTGAATTATTAATCAAATTGTAATAAATAAAATATAAGGTCCTTAAGATTGATACAAAATTAACTAACAATAAGCAAAAATAGCGAACATCGCGCGAATTGTTTTTTTTAACCTATGGAAACAATAACAATTGTGAATTGCTCGAACGTTTTATGCGCGGAATAAAAAATCTACGAGCCTCAGAAAGGTGTCGCGTTTTTTTGTCCATCGTATGAGATAAAGTGTTTGTGTAAACAACCGGCGTATAATTTCTTACGACAAACCGGTAATTACAACGGGTCTGCTAGGATTAAATGTGCGTGAGGTATAAGCGATATACGTTATTTTAAACGACGTGAGAAGGATGGCAATGGGTTTTAAACGTTCCATATTTCGTCGATGAACGATAAGACAGAAAAGGGGTAATCAATTTTTTCTCAGGACGAATTTTTTTTTGCACAACGTGGCATATTAAAACCAATTGAACGATGCCGTAGAATGTGTCACCCTGATTCGGGTACAAATTTCAATTCATCGATTTCTCCGATTTTTTTTTTGCGGCGAGACATTTTATTTCAAAGTCGAGATGACCATTTCAGGCCAGGGAGAGCCGGAGCAGAATGTGTGAGTTTCGACGAGACTCGAATTAATAGTCAAAACGTAGGATTCAAAATTCAAACAGCTTTTGATTCATTTCTTGTAGAAAAAATTCTATAAAAAATGAATTTGCAACGACATTATTACATTTGTCTTTGGAAATCTGTCTGCCATTTGGTTAAAAACTGACTGACCCGTTATGCCCCGTTACTCGTATTACCCCGAACTTCTCTAATGCCCGTATAACACGTTTATCCGTATTTATACCGCACAATGGTAATTAGAAGGTACTCCACATATATAAACTTCAATACCTATACGCAAGGCGTTCGAACGACTCGACGCCTCGAGCAAAAATATTAAACGTTTCGTTCTTTTGATTTTACATTTTATTTTATTTTTCTGCTTTTTCGAACCGTTTTTATGGCGGAAAGTGCAACAAGTACCGCGCGGGAGAGCGCAGGTTTACTGCTTCTTGTCGGCCGATGTGCACTGTTGCACTTCCATATCGAGAGACTGCACTTTGCATATACGACAATAATACAAGTTGCCACGAGGGAGACTGTTACTTAGATGATATTTAAAAATTTCTCGGTAAAGACCAGGAGACGTAAAACCAATGGAAAAATAAAAATATAGGTGAATTGGATTCACCGCCGAGATTTTTAACGTGGTACCTACGTACTCGTCTCGGTCTTCGAGCGTTAAAAATTACAAACTCGTACCAAAAAAGTGTAAATTAACGAAATTACATAGTAAAGCGAATATTTTCATTAAAAATATGCGCTAATTGGAGCTAACACTGGAAAATTATCTCAAATTTATGTACTCGCGATGATAACTGAGATATATTTACTTCGATAATTATTTTGTACGAAAGAAAATTATGACGGTAAAGTAGCAAATTTTTTTTCTTTTTTTTTTTTCTTTTATCGATCTATCGGGTGAATATTCGTTCGAACTTGGCTACGACGATGCGAGATAATAAATTTTTTCATTTTCTTGCGTCAATATTCGAAGCTATTGGGTAGACTGCAGGTCCACACGACCAGAAGGACAATGATCTTTGAGCGTTGCCGTGGACCCGTTGTTGCACAACGAGAAGAATGAGCATATATATATATATATATATATATATATATATGTTCATTTGACTATATATACATACACGAAAGGTATATATAAGTAGTCGTCTCGAAGAGTCTCGAACACTCGAGGGAGCGGTCTATACGACCGGAGCAACGCGCCCCGAGGGCTTCTCTGGCTGCGGAACACACATTTGCGTTCGCCATACATTCAGATACGGAGACGTACGACGACGACAACGACAACGACGACGACTAATATTTGCCAAAGGAGCTTATTCGCATTCAGCAATCGAGTTCAACCGCATTAAGAAATCGCATCCTGTTGACTTTTTGCCGGCATCGTACATTTTATCATGCGGTATCGAGTGTTCTATCGAGTCATTGGGAGGATCTCACGATTCGCGGATCGGGACACACGATTCCATATGATTTCGTGACGAACAAATTTCTCGTTTGAATCATCTTTGAAGAAGAAAGTTGGTAAAATCAGAAAAAAATATTTAAAAAATAGATATATATATATAATAAAAAATATTCTATAATAACGATATTGAAATTATTTGTCGTTTGATAAAATATTCAAAACCGCGAGAAAAAGCGATGCGATAAATCTCGAGTGTAGATCTTCGTAAAACGATTTCCCGTCGATCTTGAGAAATAAATTCGCATTTAGATCGTCGCACTTTCGTATACGTGCCTGGTAACTCGTATATATTAATAATTGCAGAGGATATGAAATAATTATCGTGTTTTCGTATATATATATATATATATATATATATATATAAAGTCTGGTGCAAGTGAGCGAGTGTGAATGCTCGCCGGATGCTGTGATTTTTCCACGTCTCCCCCGGGCTCGCATGGGATAATGAATCATTATACCCGCTGAATGCCCCCTGGGCGAAATTCGATGTCCTTTACCAGTCTCCGCGAGAGTCTCGCGGTACAGAAAATCCCCAGGCTGGCACAGGCGCGAGAAAGTCAACTCCCGCGAGGCATCAAAAGTCATAAATATATATATATATATATATATACGTGCCATGCTATATATAGCGTTACTATACGATGACTAATATACATGATCTTCGTAATACCGTATCACGATTATATCGGCTGAATACGAGAGACACAATGACGTGATTATTGTGAGATAATATTTGGAACTGTATTATTCAGAGTTTGACGTTTTTGTCATTATTGCGACCCGAACGTGTCCGCGATACAAATCGCTGCTCCAGATAATAATGATGATAATAATAATAATGATAATAATAATAATCATAAGTAATAGATATCTGTCGAAATCAATTGAAATAAAAAAAACTTCAGATGGCTCGTAATAAATCTTAATATTGGACTTTAAATTGAAATTGGGTGATAAGCAAAATTGGCACGAAAGTCAAATTCGTTTAATCTTTTGTCGTTGTATTTGGCGCAAGGATTCGCGAATCTTGCGTTAATCTCATTTGAATAAAAACAGAGGGCACGTGTTTGGGGTGTCCTCCCGATGGGTCTCGGGAGTGGCGAGAAAGTGACGACGAGGACGTTGCCAGCACAGATTTACATTTGTCCTGTTGTTCGTGTCGTTTACGAGTCCCTCTCTTTCTCTCTCTCTCCCTCGCTCTCTGTTTCTCAGATTATTACGTGTAAAAAGAAAAATTTGCATAAACCGAGCGATTCCTCGAATAAACGATAACCCGACGATTACCACGAATAAGAGTGGAGCCCCTCCCAAAAAATTTCAGTGTCTTTGCGGAGAGTGAAATTGTGAAAATACGCGAGCTCCGTATGTGTAAGAAGGATCGAGCGCGAATGATCGTAATCTCGTAGAGTGGAATTATAAAATACACAGAAAACGTTTATCGTCCTGTAACCTTTCCACGCCGTGCGCGTTATTTACGACTTGGGTTTATTTGCGTCTACAATTCTACTCGAGGAAAGTCCAAGCTAGATCGGACCAAGGAGAGGACTGTCACTTCTCGGGGATAAGCTATGCGTTCGTGGGCTAACATTAAACGAGCGTGAAGCGAGCAATCGAGTCGAGTGTTAATTATAAAAGAATGAAGAAAAAGGGGGTCGACGCCCAATTCACAGAAATCGTCGATTTCGTAAAAAATTGCGAGTAAACATTTACTTTATCCAAAAATAAAAGTAAATATACAAATATATTGTTTGATTAAATATTTTTAATTTCTAATTTAATCTGTATAAATAAAAATTAATGGAGTTTGCAAAAAATGGAAGAAAAACATATTTGAAAATTCCTTTTGTAAAGTTTAACATTTTATATTGAAAATCATGAATCCTTCGTTGGCACAATTCGATCTTTTCCATTTTCGTTGCCTCGAGTTTTCCTAATTCGCTCTCGTACTATTTATCGATATAACGAGAGAGAGAATGGGGGGGGGGGGCAGATATAGAGGCCAATCCGCCGTACCTATATGTACGGGGATTGGCAAAATGTATTTCGCGATTCTTTCAACGGTACAAATCTCATTACGATCTCGATTTCTGGGACAATCGAGAGTTGCGGTCGAGATGAGAGGAGGTCGGATGTGCTCCAGGGCGTTTCGTGTCCTCCTCGCTCGCTCGTTCGAGTTCGCAGCCGCGGCACGGAGCTATCTCTGCATTTTGCTGCCGTAGCTCCGTGACGCAATTGTACCCATGCGCGTACAAAACGACGAGTTCTCGGCACACTCCAATTTGAATATATTTGTCATTCTTGGTACGTTCGAAACGCCGTGGGCACGTGTATTGCGCGCGCCCGAGATGAGAATAAATAAAATAAAATACAAATTTAAAAAAAAACACAAGATGAAAGAAATAATAAAAACATCCGCAGCATCCGTTTTTTTCATCTCGTCTCGTTCTCACCGTCTCCTCGTTCTATTATACTTTTCGTCGCTTCATATTCGCGGCGAACGGTCTCGTAGATTTCACTTTTTTAATTCGTTGTAAACGAGAATGAAAGACCCTACCCACGCCCAGTTGCGTGCACAAGATGAAGAAAAAAAGAAAGAAAAAGAAAGATAATTGTGCAACGAAGCCGAGCCCTCGAAAATATCGTTGGTCAATAAGTTTGTTTACAAAGACGAGTGTAACGTCGCTTTTCGTTCGAGCTGCGACGCTGCATCCTCCTCGTTCGCTTCGTGAATCCGTCAGCGTTACGATTCGTCGAACGACGATTTAATTACCATCGACCGGAACGAAATAGCCTCAATAGCCGATTATACCGAAATACAGTTTGGTCCATTTGCTTACGATCAAATAAATTAGCCTTGAAATAAAACAAAATTTTATTCGACAATTAAAACGTTCTTTTTTATCGCGGAGATTCGAAAAAATATTCGAACGAGCTTTATACTTGCATAATACTCGAGGCGCGCACACATATATTAAATATTAATACGTATTGACGGAGACATCGGAGGATTAAAGCAGACCTCTAGAAACAATCTTATTTGGCGATCTCTTTTTAATATTCGATTCACGACTCGTTTCTGTCCGTCCTCTCGTTCGCGCTCTTCGTACCGTCTCTCGTATCGCTTTGTTTCCTCTTATTCTGGCCTCGTAATTATTATTTTTCTTCCTTCCTACGTTTGGTACACGCCTTTGGCGGTTCGTTCGAGATAATGGCACGCGATTCGCGAATATTCGACCAGGGGAGATGCGTGTGTGTGTGGGTCTGTGTGTGGTGTGCAGTACTCGTGTATACGATATATATATACATATATTCAGTGAGGATCGAGCTTGGCAAAATGCGAGGTGAGACGACTGCCGCGCGCACGCGGCACAACGTCGATTTAATCGCAATAAATTAAAGGTTGCGCAAACCTAATGAAACGCTCTCGCAATTTTTATCTCTCTCTCTCTTATTTTCTTCTTTCCTTCTTTTTCCTCGAGTATGCCTCCTTCCCCGTGTTCGTTTATTCGGGTATACCTAAGGACCCGTATACGCATATAGCGCCAAAAGTTGCTACTATAAAATAAGCCGAAAGACATCGGGCAGAAGCCCAGGGTCGATTATAAGTGTACGTATGTGTAAACTCGTCCTCCTTAATAGTATATTCGCATAGTCGGAATCCCACGCGATTGTATTTTTTTTTTGCTTCGTTTTTTTTTTCGATGCTAAAGACCAGTTGGTGGGACGGCGAAACGGCTCTTAAATATTACGTACGGTGAGCGAACAAAAAATCATACCGTATACCAACTTCTCATATGCGAGGGGGTGAAGAGTGAGAGTAGAGGGAAGATCGATCGATTATTACCCGATTGTACGTTTCGTCGTAATACGACGCTCTTCGAGCAGAAAAAAAGAGGAAATGATCCAATAAAAATAATTTATAAATCGATAATTTTTAGAAATTATAAAATTCTTTGTTTTTCGTCGATTATTTTTAAAAAAAAATATGATCGACGAAAAATAAAGGAAATATCGTTGAAGCTGCGAGAAACGAGGTGGAATTTAAAATAGAAGAAACGTATACGAAAATAGAATGAGAATTATCAAAGCGACGCGTAATTTTCATTCAGCCGACTCGATAAATCGAAGCGAGAACGCCTGGTGTAGGCCTTTTTCCACAGGCATCGGTCGATGGGTTTGACACTACGAGCTGTTCGCAATATGTTTAATACACGGCTGATTGACCCGTAACTAAGGCAACGTAAAATCCAATCGCTTATTAACAGAGGAATGGAGATCCCCGAGGTTCCAAGGCCACGTGCGGGATTCCCCTGATCGATCCTACGCTTTTTCGTATCAGCGCGCAAAGTATTTCTGCTCGATCGGAGGAGCCCGGATGACACAAAGTGGGGCAGGAAAAATGTCAACTGGCAATACGTGTGTATATATATATATGTATGTATACGAGCGAGAAAAAAGTACGAGTCGACGCGAGCAATAGCTGTAAATATTGAAAATATTTTCATCGAAAATGGCGAAATAATGAAATTTATTAAATATTTCATTATTTTTTTAATTTCACGTAACATTTCGAACGGCTGATGAAAATTACCTTGTCCCTTACCAAGAATTTGTTACAACTAAAAAAGCTCGAATATTGAATAGAAGTTTAAAAAATTATAGAATAATCTTTCATTCATCATGACAAAAGTAATCAAAATTTATTGTTTATTTCAATTTTTCTTTAATTTAAATTAATAATTCTGATAAATGATAACAATTTAATTGTTACCGAGAATGCGTTTGAGATAAAACACTATTTTCGTCGGAATAAGAATTGAATTTTTTAAATCGAGTAAAATATTACAAAATTAGCGATCGTTGCAACGAGGGTTGTTATAAATAAGAATAACTATAACGACAATTGCAAAATTCGTCATTTTGCGACCTGGCGTAAACAAAATAAAAAATTGCCATAAAGGGGGTTGCGAGGAAAGAAAAAAGAAGAAAAAAAATATTAAAAAATCGGAATGACGAGAATCGGGGTTGTAGAAATGCGAATTGCCAGAAACGAGGTTCCGGTACAGTACTCGGTGTGTAAATACTCGTACGCTATAAAAATACGCACGAATTCAACGTGTGCCTTCTCGTTGACTGGCCTCATGGTTCGTGGCTCGAGGCTCGCTATGTAGAAGGGTAAATAAGGCCGCGTATTCGCCCAAGGGGGTCTAACGTGCCTCACGGGATGGTGCAATTTTGCCCCGAAGGCTCTGACAACCTACTCACTCACTCATTCTTTATGCCCGCGACTTTCCGACTCAATAAACGCACATACATACGTATATATATAAATATATAGACACACACGTGCGTCGAGCAAAGTATCTTCCCAAATAAATAAATAAATGAATAAATAAATAAATAAGTAAATAACAAAAAAAAGAAAGCACAAGAATAATGATTAAAACAAAAATAACAGGTTCCTTATCTTGCATCGTACAAAATATACTGATACAAAATGAATATTGCGCCGAAAAATGGATAAATTTAAAAAACAAAAGAAAAGGAAAAAAAACGTAAAGACAAAAGCGCGCCCATAAATACGAATATAAAGTGGAAAATATAAATTCACGTTTCATCTCGCGATAATAACGAGAGTCCCGGGAGAAATTTTCGAGCCCAACTTCCATTTCGAGTCTTTCGCGACATGAGGTAACGAAAAAAAAAATGAAAAAAAAATATCGCTAGGTCTCCGGTGAAGCGAGTTGTCCAAAAGTGCGCGACGACGGGCTTCGCTTTTTTCATACGCACGCGGGGTCCATGGGATAGCGCCAAAAAGTTTGACTGCTCGTATTGGCAAGAGCGCACGGGTGAGTACACATACGCACCGGGTAATAAATTCTTTCGGGGCCGAGGTCGGGTTGTACATATTGCGCCCGATTCGAAAGGACCACTTGGCCGTTTTTTTTTTTTTTTTTTTTTTTTTTTTTTTTTTTTTTAAGGATCCACAAACCCGCCACCCCTCAGCCCCTTTGCCGCACCTTATCCCTTCTCCGCTTCGCCAGCCTCAGTTTACTTCGACGCTTTACCATCAATTTTCGTCCAGTCACGATCTTTGCACCTGATTCTTTATTTCCTCGCTTAATTAACCAGCTTCGCGGCCTTTTCTTTACGATCAAAACGATCCGGGAATCAATTAACGAGACGCTCTCGAGATTGATCCAACGTCCTGAGGTTTGTCCCGCTCGCTCCTGTCTCCTTTGATCTAGGTATAAAAGTTCTCCGATCTCTCTCGACATTATTTTGCATATCGATCTCTTTACCCGAAATCGTCGATCAATTTTTTTTTTATCAGAAAATTCGAAAGAATTTTGTATCGATTTTTTTTTATTGATCTAACATCGATTTATGAGAAAATTCGATCGTTTGTGTCGGATGGTTACGAAATATTGTGTCAATACTGTTTGTTTTTGGAATTTGATCATTTACGGATGATTTATTAGCGATGCTTCGATTCGTGGAACGATCGATACGTTAATTAATCTAAAGGATGATTATAATTTTTTTCCGCGAGCTGCCACAGTCGAGGATCTCGAGACTATTGAGAAACGGGAACAATAGTGACGGGAGGAGTTACAAATCATTTTCTAATTGTCTATTATATCGAACAATGCTAATGAAAATTCACGATTATTAATTACTATTGAGTCTCGAACATCGAGTCTCGTTACGCGTTAATTGTTACACGAGCTAGAAATATTTTTTACGAGACGATGTATAAACGAATAAATTGAATAATCTAATGCTGAGTAATTCATATTTTTTAATTTCCTATCGATTGCATCGATCAATTTGATCGCTTATTTGATAATTTTTGATTAAAAAAATCTAAAATACTCATTTTTCGAAGAAAATCAAAATACCCCGTAGGGCGCGTGCATCATGGTCGGACCTTTCTTCTCGTCGATAAACATGAACGCGTCACGTCTGCCTAGGTAACTTTCACTACGAGAATCTGATCGATTTATTGTGAACACAATCTAGACGAGGGTACATTAACGTCTGGATCTAATTGCTTGTCCGAGCGCTCGTCGGTACGAGCTTGTGTCGATGAGACTTTTCGAGACACCAAAAACTCGTAGAGAGATACGTGATTGACCGGAAGTTACGAGCCCGGGAATTATGTTTCGAAATTGTCAAAATAACGTCACGGGAGGTAAAACGTGAAACATTCAAACTCTTAGCGCCGATCGATCTCACCTTATTTATCAGAAACATGAAATAAAAATAAAAATTATTTCTAGAGGGTATGCGTGTTTTGCCTGATAATGATAATAATAATAATAATAATAATAATCAATAATAACAGCGATAGTAATTAATAAGGATACTAATAATAATAGTAATAATAGTAATTAATAATAATAATGATAATAATATTGATCATCTAAATGATAATCAGGGAATTTAATTCCGAGGGTTGTTATGAATAATTAATGATTCTATCAGCCGTCTGATTGATTTGATTTTTATCTCTCTAATAGGATACGATTATGACCTAAATAAATACATCGTCCGTTTAATGTTGTAAAAATTGAAATTTCGCAATTCGATATTAAATCACTTTTCCGCGATAGATCGAGAAGGATTTTAAGAAGCGCGTTTAATATATCACACGCCGCGTATAATTTAACGAAAAGTCCGAACGAACTTGCTCGTTTTCTTTTTTTGCAAATGAAAAAATTACGACGAAAATAAAAGAATTAAAACACGAATTTCCAACATTTATTTACAAGCGATTCTGAATAAATTTACAGAAACGTTAAAATTCGCTTTATCGACCATTAAAAAGATATCAAAAAGTCGATATAGAATTTCACGATAGGGCCAAGGTCTCGTGTGGGGCGAGTCGAAGGTGTAATAAAAAAATAAATAAAAAAATTAAAATAAAACGCGCCCGCGCGTCTTGTCAAATTTAACGAAACACTCGATAAGCAAATAAAATAAAATAATACCAATAATAATAATAATAATAATAAATGCTCGCAGGCTCGTTTCGTACGAGTGAATCGCGAAATTACGAGAAATATCGTGCGAAGTCTTTTTACTCAGCTGACGCGTCGTATAACAGGCCTTTCGTATATCTGAATACATTTTGTTTTCACACACGTACCTACCCTCTCTCACACACACACTCACATGCATACACAAACACACGGTAAAAACTTCCGAGGACTTTGATTTGGTGAATGGACTTCTCCCACTCTCGGAAATCTGTTTTTTTTTCGTGCCTCGTTCAAAAAACGAAATGACGCGTATAAAACGCTTCGACGATCGCACCCGATCGCATCTTTGATGCTCCGGGCGATCTTTTTTTTTTTATTCTTTTGCAGAACAGGTATCGGCTCTCAGTGGTCGACTCGTAGTACGAACACGTGCTGGCTTCGACGTTCGCGATTCCGCCGGTCATACCGGGCTGCTGTACGAGTCGGGAAAGCCGCTCGCACTTGCATACGGTCGTTTAAACGCACTGTATACATATATATAAATATTGGTATACTTAAATATGTTCAGGATTACTCAGTGACTCATAGTAGAAGAAGAGCGAGAAACGCCGAAAGGGAAAGCAACGAAAAAACATCGAGGGATAAAGCGTAATTCGCGCGCTGAATTCGAGGTCCTTTTTTTTCTTCTTTCTACCGATCGTTAAGTCCGGCGATTAATTTCCTCCCGTCGATTTTATCAACGAATAAATTGCGCAACATTTTGCTCACCTATGTTTTTTTTTTTCTAACAAAACTGCTCGTTTCGCCTTTCGTTATTGACAATTTAGCGAGTTACTTGAACAAAAAAAATGAAGGAGGAAAAAAATTATATCTCGACGATTGAAAAAAGAAATTATTAATTCGAACGAATGAACGACGAAAATTAATGATTTTCTTCTTTTAGGCGAGCATTAAGCGTGAAAAGAAGCGAGTTCTCGCAATCTCGCGATCGCCGTGTTATTCGACGGAATTTTTAACATACGATCTCGATCGGACGCGACGATTTTTCGCGAATTCGCGATTCTTTTTTACGCGATCGCGTCGCTCCTGGTTGACTCGATCTCCGCGACGTACGCGTAATTCACGAATTATAAGGCGAAGAACGAAAACGTTGAGAAAAAAGAAACCTGTCACATTGCTTCAACGAACGTCTTCTTCAGCCGATGTATCGTGTAAGGAGAGCAGCGTAGAAGGTGCTCGTACCGATCGTTCGCGCGTACGTTTCGCTGTCTCCGATCGTAAAGATCGTGAATCGAGATTGAGGCATCGCGCGAGCCACTTTATTATAACGCAATCGTTATAAAAGATGCGTGTAAAGAGAGCACCGAGATTCAATAAACATAAATATACGCGTAGATACGTATAAATATGTTTTTTTTTAACGTCCCTTGCGAAGGTTTAAAGATCGCCTAATTAGCGGTGTTATATTATTATTTGGGCTTTCTCCGGTAGTTATGCTTCGGTATAAAATCTTATTTTAACGATCTCGATGTAACGAGATCGTTAAATAATATTTGCGAAATTTGTCCGATTATCGAACTTGAATATTAATGATAATATCACCGAAGGGATAATTGTCGGGAAAGGCCGGATAAATGTTGCGATTTGATTTTCATCGTTGATTTAAAAATCGAAAAACGAAAATCCAAGTGTCTTCTTACCTGGGCGAGAGCGGCGACGGCAAGGCCAAACGTGAATGCTATGTGAAGCACCGTAGGTGGTTCCGCGGCGCTCCACGTGACGCAAGATGCGCATCCTATGAGAACGAGGAGGCCGGTGCCCAGTGCTTCGGCAAAAAGTGGCAGGAGAAAATCAATTTTTGACACCTCCTCCAAACCGACCAGATCTTTCGCGCCTGGAAACAAACAAGCGAGACGAAATGATTTATCGAATTAATAAAAATGATGAAATTAATCGAACGATCGAATAACGAACGCGACGACATTTGCCGGAAAAATAAATAACAATATTTATTTTCTATTTAACGAATAAATATTCGTAAATTCTTATGTGTAAATAAATCAAAAGAAACAAAATATTTCAGGAATTTTAAAGAAGAGGGATTTTTGAAATAATCGATTAAACGCCTCAACGATTTTGTCAATTTTAATCGATTGACGTAACATATTGCAAGATCTGTCAATGAAAATTCATTGGCAAGCTCGTCGGATGAGACGCATTGACCTGGAATGATTTTTTTTTTAACCATTCGAATTGTTCGTTCCACTATGCTAACGAGATTATATCCTGGCGTGTGGTGTGCGGTCTTGGCGTTGACCTTATCCTCAACTCGTCGTCGCAGCTCGAGTAATTAGCGGGTTTAAGGCCGTTAGTTTGCACACCGGGTATTCCACAAGATCGCCATTGGCACATAGCCGAGGTCTACAGTCAAGAAGGTCGAGGCGAGCGATCGTGAAAATTTATGCAAATTAATTCAGGATTACAAAATATAGAAGAACAAAAAGATGTGTATATATAAAATATTAAAAATTCGTATATACACGTATGTTTTGATATTTGCTTGAGAAAACAAAAATTCAGTCGTTCGGTCCTAAACCTATACAAAAAATGAAATCGTCAATGCCACGCGCGTGTCCACTTTTGCACAATGAAAGTTGCATAATTTGGTCAATCATCGCCGATTCGAAAACGCGAGTTGAACGAAATTCGTGATTATTTCTTCCCTCGGTATTGTCGAATCGAGTTTATATGTAAACACGATTTGCTCGAGTTGGGCCTGAATTCGTTGTTGCGAGACGGCTCGACTACAACGCGAATGACGCACGAGATCCGGAGGCGTGTGCGCGTCCGAGTGAACAAAAAGCCCGCGAAAAAAGTTCAACCGTTCGGAATACTCGGAGAGTTCGAAAACCTCTCGGTAAACACGAACGTGAACGAGTAATGATCCGAAGGATCGCACGATTATCTCGCTAATTTTACTTTTACGCCTATAATTATTTTCACTATAATTTTAATAATTCGACGAACGTTCGATCGTCCAATTAATTACGTCCAATTAATTTCTCAACTTTTCATGAATTTATTTGCTCGATTAAATATTATTTTATCGTCCTTTAATTCTAATAAACAATACTCGTTTATCCTTTATCGATTATTATATTAATTATTTTGCGAAAGGTTTGATGCATGTTATTTCTGTACAAAGGCATGAATAAATAAGGATCTCGTGTGAATCGTGACGTATCCTCTTGCTCTTGCGTTCAAATATTTAACTGTGTCCCTGGGTGATGGTTATCACATAAATCCTGGAACGAAATATTCGTCCGTGTCGTCTTCCGGTTCGATGGTAAATTTATGCGAGGATCGATAATTCATCGATCGAACGATGAGCACACTTCCAGGTGCCTCTGACCACAACAGACCTTGAATTTTTATGGTCTACGACGAAAATTATACTCGCGCGCTACCGTGAGCTTCGTGACGTCGATTTATACAAATTTTGTCGCGTGTCCATCGTATATTTGGACAAAATCTCGGCGCCCTTCGACGAAAGTTCACAATGAAGAATTTTTTTTTCTTTTGATTAATTATACGACACGATACAACGAGATTTATTCATGAATTAATTATAACAACAATAATAATAAAACAATCGCGCGATTGAAATAACGTTATACCTAATTTTATCAAGACGTATAATTTATCGTTCGGTCATTGCACGATTGTTTTTTTTTGGATCGATCGCTCGCATCGATCGATAATAATATCGAAAATAATAAATTCCAAGATAAACAAAATTATTCGTCCATTGAAAATCATACCTTGCCACGTTTTACTCATCTCGGCGAATTTCCTTAATCCTTGTACGAAAAAAGAAAACACTCGAAATACTCTCGAATCGCGAAAAACGAAACAAAACAAAAAACCATAAAATTGTCCCAGTACCGGTGGACGATCGTTCCGGGACACTCTGAACTTCACCCGGAGACCTCGCAGTCGAACGAACGAGACAACGTCTGCGGCACGATAATACTTTATTCTCTCACAGCTTCGAGTCACGCAATGTAAATCTCGATTTAATTAAAAAAAAAAACGTAAATCTAACGATATAAAATCCGAGAGATATCCCCCGAGCGCGATTTCCCTTTCGTTAAATTTCTTCAAAAATAGTTTATCAAAAATACAAATAAAAAACGTCGTCTCTTGAGATAATTATATCTTTCTTTTCTTTATCAGCTACGACGTACGAGGATCGAGGAAATCACAGAAGCACGCACGGTACGCACAGCTCACTTTTGAATTTCGAGAGAGTGCGAGGGTATGGTTGGTTTTATCGAGTGCGCGGCCCGCGAGTTTCGCGTTCATATGTATCGCTTCGTGCAACATCCCCCACCCTCTCGCGAACTCGACAATCTCCCCCCCCCCTCCCCCACCATCCCCTGTCCAAGTTCTCTCTCGTGCTCTCTTGGCTTCTGCTTTTGCTGTCTGCCGCTGCTGCCGAGAGACCTACGCGTCTCTCGCAGCTTCCCTCCGTTCCACCCCCCCCCCCCTTCTCCATCTACCTTTCGTCGGCCTCCCTCGAACCACCCACCCACTTTATAGATTCGTCGTAAAAAAACTGAGAAAAAGACGAAAATTATTGTTTTTTTTCTTTCTCTTTTTTCAAAGATACAATTTACTTTCTGTGGACGGGCTATTATTATATTTATACGGAGAAGAGAGCTCGTCGAAGGAGTCGCCGAACGAGAGTCGAATATTGTCGCGATCGCACCGAGGTCTTCTTCTTTCGCGAGGTCCTTACGTCGAGAGAGAGAGAGAGAGAGAGAGAGAGGAGAGAGAGAGAGAGAGAGAGAACCTTTCGCGGGAATGGGAAAAGAGGGAGCAGAAATGGAAGATCACCTTTGCCGCTCACTTTTCGTTCATTTACGACTCTACGAAGACGTCTTTCGAGTTGAAAAAAAAACGAAGAATCTTTAAGTACTTTTACGTCGAATTAGTATTCTTTTTTTTTTCTTCTATAAATATTTTTTGAACCGTCCTTGCTAGAGAAATTAAAAGAAGAATGCGTTTTCATTTTCAAATATCGAATAAAACGAAAAAAATTAGACTCAACGATATAAACAAAAAAAGAGAAATATTCTAAGCAATGAAAACAAACTTTGACTACCTAATTACATGGAATATTTGGCTATATAAAAGTTGCAATCATTAAAAAAATTTAATAGTAAAAAACAAAAATTGTGTTTTCTTTTTCTCTTCTCGCGTTTCAGTCTTGCCGAATATACGAGACCGGTACGTACGTTTCTCACACTCGTTCTCGCTCTCGTTTCTTCGCGTCTTCGGGTTCGTCATCCTTTCTCGATTGTGTCCCAGACGGAGATTGCGGTAGCGTAATTTTTACTTTCGTTCGACAGACAACGGCGACGAAAAAGTATAACCTCACCCCCCACCCTCTTTACTCTCGTTCACCTCTCGTGAATGTACAAGTATACCTGAGCACATATACAAGTATAGTTTGAAGTCTTGCCCCGAGGTGCAATACCGAAGTTACCTGTCGCGTATATATCTCGAGTGCGGCAATGATTTTTTTACTATACATATATGTATATAGCCAAGAGTGCAACCGAAGCACACTGGAGCAAAAGTCAGACGGTTCAGCAATCTGTCGATCTGTTTCATATTTTTCGCTCGTGTTACATATACGTACACCGATCCGCCATTGTCTTCGATTTCGCGCAATTTCTCGTACGCGATGTTTAAGAGAAACAAAAAAAGAAATAAAAATAAAAAAAATAATAAGAAAAAAGATTTCTTTCAACGCCCTGTCACGACGAATTTGACGGTCTAATGGTGGGTCTTGTTGTTCGTGTATAATGAGTCGATGCTCGACGCTCTCGAAAGACTTTTACAATGAAAATGGGACGATCTCATTGTGTTGCTTGTTCTTTTTGTTTCTCGACGATTTAAACGGTCTTGCCTAATTTCGGTCAAAGTTATTTTTTTTAACAACTAACTTTCCTCGTTTTAAATACGAAATATACCGCGTACAGATTTTCACGAAAATTGACATATTTTTGGTCGTTTTTGTTCGTCTTTACGACATTTGAAATTTTTGTAATTTTTCCACATTTTTATCTTGGGGTTTGTTTGATAATTTTATACGTTATAAAAATGATTCGATTTTTATTTTCAGAGGTTAAATTTCCGATAAATTTGTATTTTTGTTCGTACGATTAGGATTTGTCTTGTCTCGAAATGATTCGGTAATGTTGGACGAATCTCGAAATCAACGCTACCGTTGTGCTTCTAGGCTTTACCTACTTCGATAGCATTCCACTTGTTATTCGCGTTAGAGAACACGTATCGCGATAACGCTCGTTCTCGCGCGTTGGATCTCTCGGTCTCTTAAACAGCCCGAGATCTCTCGAGTGCACACTTTGTGCCATAATAACGTTACACGGTGTACCGATGCTGACATTATTACGCAACTTGCTCGCTGGAACTTCGTTTCTCGCCGCTTGAATTTACTACCGGCAGCAAAATTGGAAAAAACCGTACATTTAAAAAATAATTTCTTTTTCTCTTCAACGAAGAATTATTTCGAAGCCTAAATGGGTCTGTCATTTGCGTGATTCATGTCTCCGGCATTCGATAATGATAAGGAACAAACGCGCTCGCTTCCAATATCGAGATATTTAAGTTCGAATATTTTACGAGATCCGACGGTTCACGATAATTTGGTAGACAATTTTTCGAGTTAACGAACTCGCAAAATTTTCTACCAAACCGGGATTCTTAATTCGAAGTTAACGATGATAAATTAGATCGTCGTTCGACGAGAACGACGCTCGTATCATGAGCGTTCGAATGATTTTCTCGTTGGTTTATTCGAAGATACAATAACTTATGAATTTTTGATAAATTCGATCGAATGAAAGATTAACTCGACGGAATCCGATTCGGTGTATGATTCGAAGAACGAGCCGAACAATTTTACGATCCGAACGACAACAATGATGAATAATCGAAATATTTAGTTCGACGAGTTGCTCCACTCTTTGGTCTTTTTTTTAAACCAGACACCGATATGGAACAAAAGGAAGAGGAGGAATAGTAACCACCGATTTTATTAGCGATCGGAGAACGTGACCCAATTTCGAAGGTCAACCGAGCGGTGTGTCTCTAACGTGCTGTATAGGTATCGCGTTTTTCCTTTTTTTTTCTCTCCTCGTATTTTTTTTCCCTCCACCAGCAACGTCGACGATGAACACGCCGAGCCGTGAGCATAGCGTAGCGTCATCGACGACGACGCGTAGATAATTAAACTCATTTAATTGGGACAGCGGAGACTCCGCGCGAAACAGCTTCTGCAAACACGGAGTAGCGGCACACCTGCGCGTATTTCTAGTTGAAAGTGTCGTCTTCTCGTACGTTTTTAAACTCGCTCTTTTTTCCATCCTCATATTTACGTTCTTTTTTTTTAAAGTTAATTTAAATATATAAAAATTCGTGTTACTTATGTAAATCGCTCAATCATCGACTCTCATAAATATTTCGTTCGAAATTGTCGATAAATTTTTTTGTTCTTTTAATGTATAAATTTTTTTTTTTTTAAATTATAAATTATTTAAGAGTTGGAAAGAAGGTGGAGGAAAAAAACGGAAGCGGTATATTCGCCGTCTCTACTGTGTATAAACTCTTCTGGTAGTTGGAGATGAGATATGGTAAAATAAAAACGGGGGAAAAAGACGTGACGGTAAGCAGATAGCTTGTATAATGAGGGATAATATAATCGAGCAAACGAAGAACCTTGCTGTAACGTTACATCGCGTTTTATCACGTGTGCCACCTACATCGCGTGTAAATACACACTGGCTGGTTCAACGGGCAAATTGCGGGCTGTGCGTTTGGATCAAGGATATAGTGACGCGAGCAATATAAACACGCGTTCTATATTTTGATAGGTCTATCAAATATTAAATAAAGTTTGCGGGGTTCGATCAACTTCGTGACATTTTTTTCCCTTGTACATCCACGAATGTAGAAAAAACGTTCGTTCATGGCGATAATAAAACAAATATAATATTTATGAAAAAATAATCAATTATATTGTTGAAATATTGTCATTAAATAATAATATTAATAATAATAATAATAATAAATATAATAATAATAAGCAATAGTAATAATGATAAATCTAGTTAAAAATCATAAAGGAAAAATTCAAAGCCAGGCCAGAATGAGAAAGAGGGGAAAAAGATTGAAGTGGTAGTGGACGATTATAGTCGGACGAGAGTTCGAGTTACTCGTATTATTTGCGAACTCGCGCTATCCCTGTCGAGATCAAGATCGAGATACGTTGCATGACATAACAACCTATCGATTCATCTTTTTTTCATACTTTCATTGTATTATCTTATTGTCGGATTAATAAATAATTCGCGTAACGTGTTTTCCGGTGAGCAAAAGTTTGTTTGTATCCAACAATTACGTTTATGGGATAATCGATACGCGAATAATAAAATAATTGATCGTTAAAAATAATTACATAACCGTAAAAAATCAAAAATTAACATCACGTAATAGCCGAGAGGCGTCGATCATCAAATCATAATCACGATCGATCGAGCGCGAGTTGCAAGAATCGCGGAAACGTACGAAAGATTCATTTTCCATTTGAGATAAACGCCATTGATCAAAATAAAAAAGAGAGAAAAGGACGTCGCAAACGTCGATGAAAAATTTGTATCGCTTCGGGGACTTTGTCGCTGCTATCGTTATACGAAGATAGCTTCGGGCCGTCGCCAAAGTGCACGACTCTGCACGGGCGAAAGGAAAAGTACATCCACGGTTCACCCCCGTCGCGATGAAAACTATCCCACTCGCTTCGTGGGATCGAGGAAAAATCTTGACAAATGAGAAGAGGGAAATAGCGACGACGTTACTAACATCGACGCGAGTCGACGTTCTCTCGCGTCAAATTACCGTCCATTACATCGTTAAATAAAAAGTCGTTAAAAAAAGCAGAATAAAAGAAAGAAAAAAAAACAATGAAATTGATTTTTTTAAACCGCCGACTGGAAATTTTAATGAAAATTCATCGTAACGAAAAAGTGTCATCGTGAAACTATTCTACTACGACGTTACGAGGGACGAATGAATTTAAGAAAGTTGTTCTCGTCGATTCGTGGACAAAATATCTCGAAATATAATCGAGCTGCAAATGCGTTGCTCTCTTGAAATATAAATTAAATATGCAAAATCGACAAAACGTGTTTCTTCGAGGAAACGCGCTTTTGACGCATTTGAATAGAATTAACATTAAGATCGTCGATGGTTTTTTTTTCGTTTTTTTTCCCGATATTTATTGAGAAAAATTGGGGAGGATGGGCAACAGGTTCCCCATCGGTGGTCATGGCATGTTTCGCCAAACTCGTATGACGCGCGAGCCGCGAGGTTTGTATTCGTGCTCTCTCGGAGTTCTCGACACGCTGCAGTGAACAGCGCGATTCATCGTTATATATAAAGCCGGTGTAAGATTGCCGGTGCGCTCCGCGGAAGGTTAAGGTTATCGCGTCACAGGTGTATAGCAGGTATATTATATAAACGGACACTGATTAACGGACGGTGTATGGGGCTCGCGAAGATCCCATTAGTAATGGAATTAAATCGGCCGAGCGATAATTTAAAGCCATTTTTTTTCGACTAAATCGTATCTTTTTATTATTTGAATAATTACGGCAAATTGTTACTAAAAGCCAAAATTAGGAAAGATTTTTTTAAATTAATAAATATTTATTATAATTGAAAAGGAAAACGTTGCTCGATTCGAAATTGACTATCTAATTTCGTTTTTTAGGCGGAATAATTTTCGGGATTGGACCGGGCGTCTCGTCTCATTGAAATTGATCGATCGATTGAAAGATTTAATCATTTTTTTTGTTAATAATATAACGATCTTTCGCACGGATTGGAATGGAAATAAGAAAAGATTGAAATAAAGATGATAATGATTTTTTAATGATTAATGAAGATCGAAGATTTTTTTTTCTAAAATAGATGGTCCAACGTCACGAGCGTAAATAATAAATAATGAAAAATAGCTTCAGGAATGCGTCAATTCAGCTTCATTTACCGTTGATTCAATCGTGTGACCGGCGAATATTATTCTTGTACGTTCTTACAAAGTGGAAGAAAAAACACGTTAATGGTAAAAAATTTCCGCTGTAGACGGAACAGTTCTCGGTGTCTGCGTCCGATAATCGTTATTCGCGAGTGCGGAAACGATAGGTGAGGCTACACGTGACGATTTGTCGTCACGCTATTTCCACGATTATTTACTAGAACTTTCGAGATTTAATTCTCATTGTTTTTCAACGCCGGCCCTCGCTTCTGTTCGCATAAAATTTCCATTGTTCGCTCATCGCTTTGTATTAATCACTATCGTTACTTGGAAATCGTTCGTTCTCGAAAACAGCGATAATTTTTTTTCTTCTCCAAATTTCCATAAAAGTTATGTATTTTTTTTTAGGTTTTCGTTGAAATCCGAATATCAAAAGGAATGAAATTTAAGTATTCGCATTCCCAGATCGCAGCACGGTCGTGCGTGCCAAAGTGCGCGATAAATCGTCGATAAAACGTCATATAGTTTCGACACCTTGGTTTTCGCACCTCAAAAAATGAAAACACTCGCCTCGTCGATCTTTGGATCGTCGTGGAGATAATTGACTTTTTACTCCGCCAGGCAAAGGTTCCAGCACAAAGAATAAATTGGCACGTCCGGAAAGAAGAGACGAATAAAACAAAGTTCATTTTCGCACACAATTTAACGGGAGATAATAAATGATGAAAATTTTGAAATTAAAATTTTCTTTCTGCTTCGATAAAACTCGATTTGTGATAAGTCACTGATAATAATATCGAAATATCGAGAGAAAAAATCGTGATTTACGATTATCTCAAATTAAGCAAAAATTTAGTTTCATATTTTGTATTTTAGATCGTCGCGAATAGTCAATTTTGATCGATAGTCTCGACGCGTCTCGTTGATAATATTTATTTCGCCGTGGGCTCTAACCGATCGAAGGTGTTTAACGACGGGATAGAGAAAAACACCGCGGCGACGAGACACCTTGTAAATTGGCAAACGTTCGAGACTCGCGAATCCGTCCGGTAATCACACGTTTCGATGCATACCCGTACCGAGAGATCTCTCGTGTCGTTGTGCATTATCGGGGCTTGGCCGGTGTGCGAACCGTCCATCGGCATGTAACGCGGTTCTTGCTTCGTGTACACGATGAAAAAGCCGGTTAGCTCCGGGCGCACGTGCTAAGTTAATCAATCCAGTTAGAGGCGCGAGCGATATCGCAGCCAAATACTGGGCCGGTTTTCAGCCTCTAGCGTCTGTTTGTACTATCGCGTCATGGCGCGATATCTGATCGTTAATATGATCGTTAATACGATGGAGAAATTCTCGAATTGTGTTATAGTCTTTTTTTTCTTGGTTTCCTCTTGGACGCCGTGACAATTTCATCGAATCCGTTCGAAGGACGAAGAATAATAGGGGATGGGCGAGACTGATGGAATTGGAATGGGAAATATTACCAGGGGGTGAAAAGTACAATTTAGTAGAGAGGTAAAGTTTGTCACGATTGAGAGAGAATTTATATATTTCTTTTATCTCCAATTTGCCTTTTTTTATACGGATAGGTACTTCGGGCATGTAATTTCGATTAATACAGTAATAGGACGTTTTTATCAGGTACTCGTGTATCAACGGTAAAGTCCTTGTTCGATGTGACACGCCGATAGCTCGCACTCGTGAAATTAATCGACAATCTTGATTATACATCGATCGTAATAAAACATGCTTTTCTAACGATAAGCTAAAAATATGATATATATAAATCTCACGAACGTATCTAGGTATGAATTAAATATGAGGTTATCATTATCGAAATTAATATGAAATAAACAAACGATAATTAATTATGACAATTTAATATAAAATAAATATAAGATTAATCGTCATGAATGAATATAAAATTTAAAAAATTACTTGTTATCATAAATTAATATGCAATGAAAAATTATGTATTACAAGTGTCGAGGTCGATGGAATTGTTTGAAAATAACGTTGATTCTTCGTTGGATAAACGATTGAAATATTCACTGGGCATTAGTGGATAACCCGATAGTCCCGCGCTAGTACGTTTTTATTCTCGCCTGTAACGTCACCATTGCTCAGCGACAATTCTCAAGTTTACTTTTAATTGATCCGATCAACCTTCTCCGCGAAAGTAGTAAAAGAAAAAAACTCGTCGCAGACGTGAGCTCGTTGCCGACGGTATACGAGGCGAGTACGCGTGAACTAGAATTTAATGCTACGATCGACGAAATATATCGACGAAGAGAATATAATACAATATTATTGATAACATTGTACGATATTCATAATATCGATAACTGCGATGAAATAATATTTCAACGATATTTTTCACAGCGAAGTGATTAAAAATAAAATATTTATTAATAGAAATTCGTACTTTTCGAATTATATTCAAATTGTTAGAATTCGAAAAAAAAGCGTTAAAATATTTCTGGAGTTTTATCGAAAAAAATATATTACGACGAAAATAATATCGAGAAGATCTTGAAAATATTGAGAAATGTTATTACGGGTGTCCAGATCGTAGCGCGATATTTTTTATCTCTCGACGTGTTTTTGAATCGATAATATCGATGTTAGATCGTATCGATCGATCGAAAAAGTAAAAGAAAATAAAACTTTCGATTGTCGAGTGCAACGCGAACTCATTCGGACTAGGCAAAACGAGCGTGCGAGAGTGCCTTGGGAGTGCTGTAACGAGGGAAGAAGCTGAATCACGTAACCGAGCACGAAACGCATTGAGTTTAAAAGTCAGTCGAAAAAGAAAAAAAAGGGGGGGGGAGAGAAGAAAAAGGAGTCGATGGTGGAATAGAGCCAGACTCAGTGTATACAATCTCCTCGTCATGGCAATCTTGATCGTTACCTAGATTTTAAACACTGCGACAGCTCTATGCGTACGATACGCATGCCCAAACCTACGGTAAATTATAAACTTTCGTTCGCCGTGAGAGAATCGAAAAAAATCACCCAGAATCAAGATTAATTTTTAAACACTCTAAAAAAGTGACATTTTTTCAAATTTGCTTCAACGACCGGCACTTATTATTATTATTATTATTATTATTAATTAGTAATTAAAAAATAAATCAAAATAAAATATTAATTCATCGCGTCGTCGATGGTCCAGATTTCTTTTTTTATATGTAGTTCTAAATTTATTTTTCCCACGGTGCACGACGTAAACAGTAAATATTAAACGGCAATAAACAAAAACTTAGCATAGGTCATACGCGTACTCGTCGAGCGCAATACTACGTTTTACTACTGTGTCGTATGTTGTCGTTTTTGTTTTCTTGTCTTCATTTTTATCCATAAAAATACGTCGTACCGGTCTTGGCTACTAAGTTGCCTCACCGGTTTTCTAAGCGATTTTATTCGACGAAATCCCAAATTCGGCGATCTCGTCTTATTCTGCGGAAATTTTGTGGTTTTTGTCTCGACGAAATAATTCGAGTCTCGCACATGGACGTCTGATATACGAATGACGTCGTTACGTCGACGTAGCCCGTCGACGAATACTAGTATTAAAAATTCGACAATTTCAAAATTTGCAACATAGAATAAAAAAAAATAAAAAATACAAATGGACGATTATTGTCAATTCGCGAAGATTTCTCGTTTCTCGTTCTTAAAAACAAAAACAAAAAGAAACGCTAAAAAAATTGTATTCACATTTTCTCGATCGATCAAAGTTCGAATTTCGATAAAAATCATTTTTCATTGAACTCGCCCGTTCGTTCATTCATTAGCGCGGCTCTCGTTTGGCAATTCGAATATGCTCGGTCTCGTATAATACAGCCATTTTTATGTAACAAATAACGAAAAAAGAATGGCTTTAACGACGTGGAATGAGTGTTTTACATTTCTTTGGCGTAACTTCCGTGAAAAAGAAACGAGACGAGTGATTGATGACCAAGTGGCGTATACGACGTATAGCTCTATCGTGCTGTACCTCAGGTGCAATGTCTACGTGGTGGCAATGCAAAAGTTTTATTGTACGGACATGGCAATTCTGGTAGCGGCACGAACACAAACTCACCCTCGTTTGTATTCCGTGGTATGCGATAAAATTACAATGCTATATATATATATATATATATATATATGCATACGCGTATAAAGCAATGAAAAATAATCGTGTGCTATCGCAGATATATATCTATATACGTAAAACGCTAAATGCTTATTGTTTCGCCCCTTTGCATTCGTAAGCGAGGTTCGCACGGACGTCACGATTTTTATAGCCATACCTACCTAAGATTCTTACGCGATGTATCAAAGTCAAGGTTTTTTCTTTTTTTTTCGTTTTTTTTTCTTGAACCAAACCGCGAAATTTCTCGAATGTCCGAGTTTTTACGAACAGCGACGAATCGTATTTGTTCGTTCGTACTACGAGGATCGGGAATTGTGTTATTATTTTTGATTTGTATAATTTCGAACGAAACGGTGGAATTGATCGATTTTGATAATTCGTTAATTCGCAAATATGTTTTTGTTTCTAAGCCGTTGTACAAGGCGTGATGTAATGAAAAAATTGACTTGGAAATTGAGAGAGAGGAGAGTTGCGGAAAGCTTGAAAAGATTTGGGTCAATATATTGCAAAAAAAGTAGAGAAAAAAAGTTATAACTGTCATTTTTATTCCATTGAGATGATAATTCGCGGACGGTAATTATACGTTTTTAGTGAACGCGGTATATTTTTGACATCCTTTTAGCACGTGGGATGATCCGTTTCGGGTCGTTCGAATGGTACGAGAGGCTCTAAACTGCCATGGACCGTATTCGGTGTCGAATGACCGTGACCCCATAAAAAAAATCGTAAAACTTGTACGAGCAACAAAATAAAATAAAAAGGAATTTATCAGCGATAATTGATCCGAACGATCGGTAACGTATGCTTTTAATTATTATTACGATTATTTCCCTTTTTATCGGGCCTTTAGCATTCCGCCTAAAATGGCGAGTGAACGAAACACTCGAGAGAATGAAGCACGTGGTGGTTTCTGTCGAGCAAAAGTCGCAGCTGCACGTACGAGACAATCTCTCGATCGCTCTCACTCTCGGTCGGTAGCATTGGCACCGAACATACGACGGTTTTATGGCTCGGCTAGCCTCATGGAATTGCAGCTCGGTGTAATAGAATAAGGTGAACTTGTTTCTTACGCGACGAATAAAAACAGGCAACGATTTGTGATTTTCCACAAGGTAAAAAAAAAAGTTCAATGACCTCAAAATTGCTCAAAAATAGGAATTTTTTTTTCCAGATCGTTCTCATTCCGGAGATATAGTAAATTCCGTGTGTATTTGAAGATTGTTTAATAATTTATGAAAGAAACTCGATACTTCGTTTAGATTATTATTTTTCTTTTTTTTTTTAACTTTTACTCGGTAATTGTTTTTGCAACGATGATCGACGAAAGGGAAAAAAGAAACGATTTGCACAGTTTTACATAATTTTTCGAACAACCTACGCTCGTTAGCGATCGCTGGAAATGATTACAAAATGTCATTATTATTCCAGGAAAACAATATTTTTCTCTTTTCATAGTTTTAAAACTCATTCTCAATTCTACAATTTACGTTTGGTCTCTGCGTGATTCGATCACCGATGAATCGATTCATCGGTCGGTAACTTCTCGGCATCGTATCTTCGTAGTTTCCGACGAGTAATTATTAAAAATTCCAGAATACTCATCGTTAGAAGTATTTGCACGTGTTATGCACGACATTCGTAATGTACTTCTGAGATTGAGAGAATGACTTTGCGCGAGGTAAGGAAAATAAAAAAAAAAGAATTTAACAAAAAACAGAAATAAAAACGAATCACGTAAGTCGTGATGGACAAAAATATAAGCGCGCGCGAGGGGCGTTTACGCGAGTTAGCGAGGGCATTCTTGGTGATTCACGTTTTTTTTTATACCGGAAATTCGAGGCCGATTAGAGACGCGCTCGTTATTGAGAACCTTGAGAACATTTTTCGTTCATATCGCCATAAAAACAAAGCGTTCGGGTGAATTGCTAAGAAACAAAAATAACAAATAACAAAATTCCATTATTTCCTCAATTATAAAAATTCTCGATTGTATAACAACGATTTACAACGAATTCAGAGATGAATTGTATCATATTGTCGATAAATTAAGTAATTAATAAAACATTCGTTATATTTACCCGCGTGTATAATTGACCGTCGTAAATGATTTTTAATTAATAATCTTAATCAAATGAAATTTCAATAAGAGCCAAATACTTCCGAAGTCGAATAAAATATCTATGAAAGCTGGTTATACTCTCGGTTGAAAATGCGGTCTGAATGTTTTTTTTTGGTTATTTTTTTTCATCATAAATATTATTTCACTCTTGCCATTATATATGTATCAGATATATATAAAATACACATATACATAAATAATACACGCATATACATGTAAGTATGATTGGCTACAGTTACGAGTGTGTTTTTTTTAAATCTTTCAGAGCAGCTTGACGATAAAATGATTATAATACCACGGGGCATTCGGGCACGAAATATCAATGGTACTTGGGAGAGACGCGAATGCCATTGAACCTAATGATCGAGAGTGAACGTTCTCTCCTGGCTCCATTTTCGTACAAATAACGCGTAAGCCAGTCTCGGTCTCTCTTTCTCTCTCGTCATCTCGTCGTTATATACACCAATTAAAAATCCATTTCCATCGTTCTTGCGCAACTTTCGAGTACTCTTAATTGACGTGTGGGTGAATTTTTCTGTATGTTTTTTTTTCATCTCGATGTAAGTGTATAGTATTAGCGCGATCTTTTTGTACGCGCCGAGGGTCAGGAGGGGAGGGGAGTTGGTTTTTCGAAGAAGCAGGATTAACCCTTTGCACTCTGCTCCGTACGTACGGTGATCATCAAGGAGAGAATGACAACGTTGCCAATTGGGGTATTTAGTGCGTTATTCGTGCAAAACGTTGAAGTATGCCGAGATGTGCATCGAGTGATGAAAAAAAGAAATATATATATGTATATATGAAACTCACGGGTCATTCTTTGACGCGCGCTTCCAGATGCAATTGCCGCTTGTCTACGTGCCTCCTCTTCGCTGACGGGAAATACCGTAGCCACGTTCATCGTGGCCTCAGGATGGTTCGAATGCTAATTAAATATATAACAGTAATCGAATTAGAATTAGAAAAAAATTAAGGGCTGCAAACTGATTGCATTCTGATCGGATATTTATCGATAATTAATTACTTATCAAAATGCAATGGGCTCATGCAAAATAGTATTAAACGTTACAATAAAAATATATATCTATAATTTGTAATTATCTATTTATCGATAAGAATTAAAAATTTTTTTAATTAAAAAATGTCGATATTTTTAAACGTTTTCTAATCAGTCCTATCATGCCTATGAGACGTTCTATCTATTTACAATTATGAACTAGAAAACAAAGTTTCTACATTTGTTATCTTTAATATTTTCATAATAAGACATCTACAGTGAAAAAAAAATCATTGATGAAAAATTGAAAATATTATTCGTCGTAATTAATTACTATTTTTCGAAAAAAACTATCTATTAAAAATTCTACTTTTTTGTCTCATGCGGTATAACGAATGTAACCAAATCAAGGGGTCGAAATTTGGGACAATTCACCTCAGGGACAGCTGTTTCGGGCATCCCAAATAAAAATTATCAGTCACTTTCGTCGTATTCGTTTAATTATTTACTTGTAAGATATATATGTATATACGTAACACTCGTACACTTCTATTTTCACCCGTTTTTGGTGTTGTGCGTTCGCGAACTAATTTAAATTTATTTACCGTTGAGAAGAATTTTCTAATATTCGCAGCACGTTTTCATTGGAAAAGAGGCGAGGGCTTGCCGTCAATTATAATAGCCTCTCTCCTCTTCCAGAGCACAATTTCCGTTTGTATATCCCACGTTGCGTACGGTACTCGAGTTTCCGCGACGACGTCGCGTCGAACAATTCAAACGCGATGAAAGCGTCCAAGGCGACGATGAACTATTTGACTATTCTAATAGGCAGGCTCGTTAATTATCTCGCTCTTGATAAATTGATCGATTTGACTATAGACGTGACGAGAAACAAAGACATATTGACTGCTACAGTCGCAAAACACCGAGACCAACGCTCGTTTTTCCTTTCGTCTTTTATCAATACAAACGATGTTTTTCAAACAATAATTTCACTCGTCATCATTTTAATCCACATCTTTAAAAAAATTTCATCGAATAAAAAAAAACAATACTTTCAGCATTTTTTTTACTTCCTGTCGTTTCGATCCTTACAAGTTTTCATTAAAAAATTCCTCGATCGAGAATTATTTCACAAATGCATTTCCCTTTTAACGTCACTTTGTTTTTCTTCAAATTTTCTGTACGCGTCACATAATTGTTACTTCGTCGAATTTGTTCAATGTCACTTAGACAAACTTGTTTATTTAGTCGCAATTTTAAAGTACACGGTGCAAATACGAGATATTTTCTCGTCAATGTAGATTGTAAAAGAAGTTTCGAGATTTTTCGCGATCTGCTGTGACGAGTGGAAGATCGAGATTGCGAGCAAGAGGGTGAGACAAAGAAGATGAAAAACTCACCGCAAATGCCACACGGCGTTTGGCGGTGTTGACGCGTGTATGTAAAGCGGCAAACTCCCGCCAGAGGTGAAGATAGTAGAGACGCTTTCCTACCCCTCCTGTTGTTGTCGGATCAGACGGCATTCTCCTGAGTACCAACCCCTAACACTATTGTACACCTCGTATGTTTTATGCATATATACATATATGTATCGTTATATATATATGTTGTGTGTGTGTATATATATATAGAGGAGAAATACTACATCTACACAATTTCTCCTCGTGTTCAAGAGGATAGGGTAATCGTTGCTCGGCACGTTAGCCGGACGCTCGGCCAACCTATTCACCCCATTCTAGCCTCGACCAACCCCACTCTCTCGTGCTGATACCACGGCCGCGTAACGTATATTCTTCACACAATCTTGCCTCCACTGGATTTAACATGCACAAAAATAGCCAAAGCAATACAGTGTCTCGTTCACGTACAGTCGTATATGAAAGTGTGGGGTTTGACCAACCCCTTTCATCGGTCTACGAGAGGGGGCTGAATCTTCACACACGAGGTCCTCGGTTATACAAGATATATTTGTGCTGATAAAATAATCGATTTTTAGTAACGAAAAAAGGAAAAATTCATTTTTTTAGTTTCGATAGGGAAGATTTTGAAATACAGGAGGAGGATTGTGATATTCGTGTCGGGAGGGAAAATTTCTCGTGACTTTAAAGACACATAAATAATAATAATAATAATTTTGAATTTACCTCAATTCTTGCAGTTTATTGCAAAATCGGAATGTTGCCGAATTTTTTATAATAGTTTACTGACGTTGGTAACAATGCGTTTCAAGAAAATAAGGGATTTTGAAAAATTATTATAAAATTTTCGCCCCATGTCGTTTTGATATTTTTATAATGTTTTTTGTTTTGTATCAAGGTGGGTGCATCCTCTATCAGCGTGATAGCATGACCTTTCAAGTATGCAACAAGTGCACGCAATAATGGTGCAATAATACGTGACGTCGTGCAGAGAAGTGTATCTAGGAAAAACTTCTCGATTTTACCTGTTTCGAATTTTGCGAGAGCGACTGTTATGTGTTGTTTCAGCAACTGCGAATATCGTTCTGTCAGCACGGAACGGGTTAAACGGGGGTAGGGGGTTGATAGTCGATGGTGTGTCGGTCGAGCAATCATTGGATCAGACACGTGACGAACTCCCGGTTGTACCATTCGCGTATCGCATTCCATGTCGAGAAATACGCGAAGCCATAACCTTGACTGTTGATTTTTTTTCACCGATCAACCCCCGGGGGAATAACCGATACAGTAATTGGCCACTCGTAAAAAAAGAAACGAATCGATAACAAAAAAATAACCCCCACCGATAACTTTCACCCTTTACACATTAAAAATCAATTTTTGCCAATCCTTCAATTTTATCAAATATTTTCCAAAATTTATAAAATTTCAAACATATTGTGCAAACGGTAAAATAAATTTAGCTTTCTTTTTTTTATCGATATGTAAAAAAATCGTGGGTCACACGTTACCCAAAAAAGGTTCGTGTTTCACGACAATAGCACCGAGATAAATTATCGTCAGGTGTGACGGAACTTAGAAAAATATCGTTGTATTATTATCAGTCGGCGGTAGGTGGCCAAATACTGTACCCTAAGTCGACGAAAGTGTCGTGAACGGTGATACGCGAATGCATGACGGGGTCGTAAGTGCGTGTTCAAATGACGTAATCACGTTGGAAACTTCGCCGCGAATATCCGCGTCAAGCTCAAAAAGATCCAAAGCACGATAAGTATTAGCATTTGGGGTCGAGTCCGTTGACATCCCACGCAAAATGACATTACACGAGTAATAGACAACGAAGAAACTCCACAAGACGTACATTATCATCCTGTATTCGGCGCTAAAACTCCGACTAACCCACTTATTGTTTTCGTAAGTGAAATTTAACCGTTCCCATAATAATAATAATTATTTTCTCTTGAAAAAATAAATACTTGTAACAAAAAAAAACAAGAAATTCAATTTTTGTATCAACACAAAATTTGAACCCAAAATATATTCAACCGTTTAAAAAAAATCTAATCGAATCTTAATAATATTTCGTCGCGTTATTTCCAAAAATTTCATAGACTCAATGGTAAACAAAATTTCGTGGCTATTGTGAAAAAAAATGGGTTAATAACCATTGAAAGAATAAAACTGTAAATGACGACGAAAAAATGGGCAATGTAAAAGGAGAAAATAAAGAAGGTGCAACACAACGCAGAATCCTCGGCGTCTTCTGTGAGGAGGGGATAATTTATTGGGTCGAGGATAAATTTATTGGGTCAAGTATGAAGTCGCGCGAGAGTCCGTAACGGCGGAGGATTTCTTTTATCTTCGTCCGGTAGCCGGTGCGGCACTTGCACATGCACTCATCCCCTTCGACGAAGCGCTGCACGCGCGCAAAGTCTGCCGGTCTCGGGGTGCATTAGGGCTGTTCCAGCATTGGGCGCATATACACGTTTCTACGTACGTGTCGCACACTCGGGGGGCAGCTTTTAAAGCCGTCGGGGTATTACTCGGGCAATGGGAAATTCGCGTGCAGATAAAACCACGACAATTAGCATACGCGAGGTCAGCCACGATGGACGAGACAGTGGCAAAAGAGCCGGCCAGGTCGCTGGGGCTGTTATAACGTAACGATTTACACGTGCAGACGATATCTTGCATTCTTCCCAACTTCGATCGATTCTGGACGCTTCATCCTGCGCTACGTTATCCTTTTTTTTTACGATGCGACTCGGGGCAAATTTTCAGATTGAAACAAAGATAAACATGTTTTAGACTTTCGTGGCTCCAATCTATCCTATATCAAAATAATAATTCGTTGCCGTACTTTGAATATTCATTGAAAATGCTGGAGGGAATATTGTTTGAACGTTTAAATTTAGCGTGACGGATTCAGAAATAAAATCTCCATTTCATGACACGAACGTTGAATTATTGGATAGTTCGAATGGAAAAATGAATAATGAGTCGGTAAAAACTAGAATTTTTTTAGTGAAAATTGATCGATAAAGTAATTTGAAGTATTTAAATAGTTGCATTTTCTCGGTCACGCGTATAGTACCAATTAGTTTGCCAACGGTCTGATTTCGAAACTAGATAAGCCGTTTGAAATCGTTTTCACATATACAAAAATCGATATCGAATAGTGACAACGTTGTTCATCGTCAGGCAATGAAAATAATAATATATTTTTTCCTGAGCTCATAGCTATGTTTTGGCTTGGTTTACATCATTCGTGCACTGTCACTGTAAAAACCTTGAACTGTATCGGGAAAAGTTATTCTATCTTCGTCCGGGTCTACTACGTTGTAGAATTAAATTTAATCGAGGCCCTAAAATTAGTTCAGTCGTTATGTGTAGCTATGTACAATCATTCCGTTTATACAATTATTTTATTTTTATATACACAATCATATTTGCCAAAAAATATTTATAAGTTACACATTATTTATATATAAATTAGTTTTTTCTAATTCTTTATATTATTATATTATTAGGTAGTTTTATTTGCACAACTTTTTACTAAAGTTTTTTACAAAATTACTAATTCGTTATATTTGTATATATTTTCCATGCATGTGAATAATTTTCGCACTCACCTATTTTTGTACGCATCTTGGACATGATACGAGGGTCCTATCATCACGTGACACACTATCCTGCTAATTTTCACTCGGAGCTTTACGTAGATAAGGTCATAAAATACCGCGATAGCACGACGTACGAATAACTTTGAAAAATTTTCAGATAATTGACGACATACGATCGTTACCTACTATAAGTTTCAAATTTACAGAAAACGCAAATTTAATCCCCCACTTTTTCATCGTGTGGAGAAGTTATTTCATTGAAATGTAAAAATATATTTAATTTTTGAGATTAACTTTCCAATAAGAAATTGATTTTGATACGACGATTTTCAAAGTCTTTTTTGCGTGCAAACGTTTTTTACGTATACATGCATGCGAACGCAAATAAATGCTTGTAGTACGAAACGATTATTTTTAATGCCTGCCTTTGATGATAGGCGCCTGGTCTTATTTTTCCTTCGACCAATTCGATTGCCCTCTTCAAGTCCGCATGATCGAACGCATTTATAAACTCATAATCGATGTATCAATGTCTTAATTTCGAGTGTGCTGAGAATGAAACTTAGCAGACCTCGTACGGTGATACGAATTCTGATAAAAACGTGAGCTTTGATTGAATGCAGCTCGCTCGATTTTTTTACATTGCATGATATTTTATAACGGCATGCAAATATCGCCAGTGGAAATTTTACTCTGCGCATACTCCTCGACACTGTCCCTTCTGATAAATGCGCCATAACTTCTGGCACGAGAAACAACAAAGAAATTTTCATGATTCACCAATAATCATCAATGCATCCTGCCACACCGAGAATTTCTGGACAGAAAAATAAAATTCCGATCCTTACCAATCACTAATCACCCGCGGTTACTCTCCGATACAACAATGACTCTGCAATTTGTTTTTTTTTGCATGACATTTGTAATGTCAGCGTGATTAAATAATAATAATAATAATAGTAATAATCTAATCGAGTCCGTAGAGAAGTTATTGAAAATAACGATTCAATCATAACAAATCTTTACGTAATAACTCTATGCATTTAAAGACTTTTATCCTGAATTTTTTTTCTCACAAGACGATTATGATAAGAGGTCGATTATAGTTGAATCGATGGAAAATCCATCGGATAAACGGATAATGTTCACCCTAATGTACGATCTGAGCTTGTTACGAATTGTTATGTATCTTGTAATAAAAATGAGAACCGATGGATAATTGCAAACAGGAGAATGATGTTCGACGTCAACAAGATGACCTTGGATAAAAGTTTGTACGTAATGGATCTAATTCACGTGGCTAATCTTTCTTCTCCTGATCGAGTGTGTATTCAGCCTAATGTGTCTTGGAGGATCGTTAATCTCGTCGAGTGTAACGATGAGATGAAGGGACACGAATTTTAATTTGTTTTGGTCTTCGAGTTCGTTGAGTCAAAGGTGGTCGTTCTTGAATGATCGTTAGGTGTCCGCAGGTTCAAGATCAATGCTGGTCATGGACGAAAACAAAAAGTTGCCGAAATATTTTCTCACGGACAGAACCTTGGACAGGTCATATCTGTATTTTTGTATTCACACATTTTATCAACTTCGTTTTCTACGATATGCGAGTGACAAACGAATGACGTCGTCCGGGGATCTTGTTTTATCGTTCTAAAGCTAATTAATTAAAGTATCGAGAATTTTATATAAAAATTATTATCGAGAGAAATTTCATCATTTAGTTTTGCTGATCAAATTTGCATAATTTTTTTTCCTTCATAGCGATAAATTGATGAGTGTCATTAAATAAAATGCTGACAATAGGAAATAGCGAGTAAATAATGTTTCCAACGTGATCTCGTTTCTTTATTCTCGATGTAGGAATGACCGGCTGTGAGAACAGTCGAGGAAGATGTTACCGTGGAATGTTTCACAGTGTTTGAAGTCGATCGTGTATTCCATTGCCTAGAGCCATATGCCGCAGCTCGATTACTCGATCTCATCAGTATTTAATAAGGTGAAAATGGGATAATATACGGTTGTAGTCACGGCCTGAGTATAATGTATGGATATAAACGTATAGCCGAGAGAGATAGACAGACGGAGAGAGAGAGAGAGAGGGAGAGAGAGTGTGCCTACGCTGACCTGGGCAAGTAAATGGCAATGGATCGTATAGTCTATATGTACCTCGAGGAAAATATGTAATAAGGTGATGGATACATACAACAAGTGGATAATCGATAGGTTGTGTTAGTCTTTGAATTAATGAGCCAATGAGTGTAAATTTTATACCGAGCCCTCGTCACTTTGTAATAAGATTTCCCTGGCGATGATCAATCGTGATCGCGATAACGCATGATCGAACGATTTCACTCGAACTATAAAATTAATAACGTTTCGTGTGAATATTCGATATCGTAGATTGAATTAATTACATTGTCCTAATTAGTCGGCAACGCGCCTCATTAGATTATTCATTTTATTGCCCTTTTCTACATTCTACGTTTTCGCCCATAAAAAAATAATTATATTGATTAATAAAAATCACGTCATGGTTCAACTTTCGATAATGAGTAAACGGATCTAAAATTATTTGCAGGGGGTTTTAATTATATATGGTTGATAAAAGAAATAAATTGAATTTCGAGAATAAAATAAACAATACCGTCAAAAGGGCTTACTTTAGAACAATGTGTTCGTTGGCTATCAAATTTATAAGAAAGTCAAGCGCCCCCCCCCACTTTTTTATATACAATATTTTTGAAAAAGTGTCAAAGTTACTAGAAAGGTGGGATTTCTTTGAAAAGGGATTAAAATACAATTTATATCGAAGATCCAAACAGTAATGATTACTTTTGACATAATTTTGATAACAAATTTAATATTTTATGTATTCTACGTAGAATTAAATGAAAAACAACTATTGTTTTTACTATCAAATTGTTATCTTTAGGAAATATTTTAGATAAAAATATCAAATACCTAGGGTACTATTATAGGCACTTAATCAGTCTTATATATTATCACTAATTGTAAGATCGAAAAACTCAAATATTCTGTTTTTTTCCATCCTTTTACCGCTGCAAAAACATTTAAACCGCATTTTGGCGCTCTGTTAAAGTAGCCCCCTCACCCCTCCCCCACAACTGTCAAAGTTACCCGTAATATCAATAAAACCCCGTTTTATAATAGTGGTTTCGTTATAGTTCGCAGTTATTCGTTGCAGGACAAATTCTCGCGCTACCCACAATAAACTTTTTCTTTTAAACATCCCTCGTTCTAAGTATTGACATCAGTATCAAGTTTCCGGAAGCATCTGGACTACGAACACGCTTACTGTTAGTGTATGAATTATATACATTTGTTGTAGCAAAGTCAGTAACGAAAAGTCATCTTAAAATTCTTGTAACGAGGAAGTACGGAATGTTTTCTTCAAATGTGGTTTCTGTCTTATAATCTCGGTCGAGAATTATTCGTTTCAGGGAACTGTTTCCTGCGAGTCTGATTCCTCGCTGGTATGTACTTTTCCGATTGATAATTATAAGATTGATTTCACGAGCAGACAAATTTTCCTTCCATTCCTCTACTTCGACTCTTGCATCTGTTACGTTTTTATAGAGAAACACTAAACTGCGCAGACATACGAGGAAACAATCTTTTTTTACAACCTCAAACATTCGTTGTATTATAAATTGCCAAAAGACGGTCTAAATGCTCATTCTCTCTTATCGTCGTCACCATATCTAATCGTGTGACCCCAATTAGCGACCACAAAAGATGTCGTACAGTACCAGAGAACATTGTCGTACCCAATCTATTTTGTGAACGAAAAGAATTATTTTTTGGTCGTGCAAGAAACCAAAAATGAAATGATAGAATAATTTATTCGATCTCTCAATACATTGCCATTGATCGGAAAATGTGATTGTGAATTTTCATGCAACGAAGAAAGTTTTCGTTTGGGTTGGGTCTGGCTATCAATACATTGGCATTGATCGGAAAATGTGATTGTGAATTTTCATGCAACGAAGAAAGTTTTCTTTAGCACTCTTCGTTTAAAGCTGCTAAAAACCGAATATAAATTTAGTGAAAAACTAAGTTTCAAAAGTGAATATGATTTTCTTAGATTATTTATGATGACATCTCGAGGTGAGCAACAAGTCTCGTCGTCACAAAAAATGTCTTGGTACGCCATTATACTCGATATCGTCATAGTTAAATTCATAGTACGTCGTCGTGTTCATCGTGTCGTGTTCGAGGGACGGGTTATGATTCGTGGCCCACACGCTATATTTAGACCAACCAAATGCCTACCGCATGAAAACAAAACTGCGAAGTAGTAAATTATACTAATCAATTCAAGAAAAACGTGCTTTTATTATGCTTGATGGATTCGAACGTGAAAGAAATAATAACACTAGACATAAGAACGAAGATCAGATTCACGAAATTCAATTGAATATTTGATTGTGAGAGGAGTAAACGTCTGCTGCACTTAAGAGTCTTGCGACAGGGCAATGAGAGAATATTTGTCAAAGACCGTGATAAGCTTCTAAAGAGCGATATCGCGTGTAAGGAACTCACGAGATATCTGAAGAAAGTCTACGCTGAATGGTAATAAAAAAAGAAATAACTATTTAAGCGCTGGAACAATTAAATGTCAAGGTGAGTTTGATAAGAAAAAGGTGATCCCACCTTCCAGAATACTATCGATGATTAATCGAATCGTCGATCGTAGAGAGAGTCGCCGAGTATTTCTTTAGTAAGATAAATATAGCGAGCGTTAGGTCATCGAGCTAACGAGTGGTTTTGTTATAAGTGTTAAAAGAAAGTCATAATTATGTGATAAATAAATAACTATAATCGAAAAATTATTTCAAGTGACTGTAAATAAGACGATATAAATTAAACGTTAATCATTAATCGTGTTTGTAGTTATCACTGTTTTTATAAATCTATCAAAAATACTAAAGATTAAACTTTCACGTCTTTCGAAAAAGTTTAATTACAATTTGATTTCCTCGATTACTCAGATTCATTGTCACTGGATTTCCTGAAAGAAGAGGCAGTTTCTATCTAGTGATTGATCTGAACGCAATACCTCGATGAGGAGTGGTTGAGATTAATTTTGTGTTACCTTTTTCTGAACAAATTAGAAGCAATCGTTTATGCCTTAAAAAACTGAGGTACTCTAACTTGAATATACTATACTTGTAATATCTCCGAATCACTGCAAACTATATTTTTTGAATAATAAGATTGCTGAAGGATCTTGCAATTGCAGGTAGCCTTGTAAAATAAATCCGTAGAAATTTCTTTTCCAAGTTGTGTATTCTAACATCTTAGTGTTTTTTATTTCGTTTTACTTAGAAGATGCTTACTTCGCGTAATGTAATTCGATTCTTTCTCGAAATATTCTGTTTTTACAGATGAAATGCGCGCTTTTAATTAGCAGTCGTTCCAACAACGCGTTGAAATTAACAGCAACGCACCAAATTTTAAATTAGGGGAGGTACTCATGCCGCCTCTAGCGCAGTACCGCAGTAGTTCTCAAGTCACCCGCAGTGGCGCCAATTTCAAACGTGGTACAAGTTCGAACATTTTTAAACTTTCGGTCCATTTGAACAGAACGGAATTCTGTTCGCACACGATTGGTGGATCGTTGTTCATCGATCAATCTGAGTAATTTGATGAAATATCGCAACTCGCGAAATTAATAACTTAATGACTAATTTACAATATTTTTTGTTTTGTTTTTTGGGCTAATTTTCAAGCATTTTTTTCGTTCCAAGATTTAAACCAAGGTATATTAGGCGATGTGCACGCACGTGGAAGAAATAGCGTGCATAGCAGAGAGAGGGAGAGAGAGAGAGAGAGAAAGAGAGATTGAGACAGAGAAGGAGAGAAAAAGCATTGTCAAGGTCCCGGTAAAGAGACACGCTCCGTGCACCGGTCGTTCAGTGCCGTTAAATTTACCTTCAATGAGAAACCGTCAGTGTCGAGAAACGTTGGAATTTCGATAAAAAACACTTTTTTTTTGATGTATCACAAATACATATTAAAAATATAAATAATCTTAACCGTCACGCGGGACCAAGAAACAAAAAGATATGTAAAAACCCACCGAGTAAATTTACCGTTACCGTTAAATGATCTGGACCCGTTTCAGCCAAATCTATTCCAAGAACATCGTGACGTTTTCGAAAGTGGTCGAAATTTCGTTGTTCGCGGCTATTTCAAACGATACAATTCCTCGTATTATAGTTCCGGCGAATCTATAACTCTTTGGGAATGGCCCAAAAACAAAGAGAAACAAAATAAAAGTATTTCAGTGACGAACGGAAATCCCCAGACTGATCGGGCCTTAATAATGATAAATAGCGATCTCCAAACTTTCCATAATTATAAGGTCGTGTGATTTACAACTAAAAAAAAAGAAGCAATTAACGCACTCGATTTCTCCAAGTTGCAAACAAAATATTCGTATCGCTCCACGTCACGCGAGCGAGACAGGATTTGACGCGATTTGTTTTTTTTCATCCCGTGTTCCGCGAGGGTATTAGCCACACTGGACGAACGAGAAACGTGAGCCAGGATTTCCCGTGAGTCATTTTATTATTTGCCGACCGGGACACGGAACAAGATCGTCAGATGGTGAATTATATATTTTAAACAGAAATAATAGGAGCGTTTCATAGAAATCCATAAGTACGAGTTTATGCGCATGTAAAGGACTCGGAACAATCGTACGTTCGATCTTGTCTACGTTCTTCAATCGTATCTCGCAAAAGTTACATAAAATGTTCGATCTTGCATAACGATAAAACTTTGTTACACGCTATAAGTACCTTGAATATTGTAGGAAAAAAGGACTTTCCGAGGTCGCGTATTGTCGATCAATATTAAAGTCTTATCGATGAATCTACGATCGGATTATCGAAGTATCTATTTTCAAAGCCTCTGAAGTTATTCCATGTTTATTTTCTATTTTTATTTATCGTTTTTTCGAGTGAATTTTTTTGCAACTGTGACTACGCAGTTGCTGCATAACTGTTTATTTTTTACGCTACGAAGAAAAGAAAATGAATTGGGAACGAAAAGAACGATGAACCCGTTTGCCCGCAGGAATTATTCCTATTTGGACGCTCCGGTGGTACAGTAGAACCTCGATTAAGTTGGTCGCGAATTAACGGCGTCGAGTAGCGCGAATTTTGTTCGAAATGCCAGAGTAAAAGTCACGAGCGCGAGGAGCGTAACACTTTTTTTTTTCGAAAAC
>OZ024920.1:34383843-34536343 GCA_964017225.1 Netelia inedita | reverse complement strand
ATTAATGTTCGTTGCTTGTCTAGATCAAATGATAATCTTTTTTTCTTAATTTTACGTTACGAAATTTCATCTAACTGAAAACTAATTATATGGAAAAATACGAAAATATATGGGAGGAGAGACGCTAATAAAATTTGTCTTTTTAATCGGTGTCGATCGCGCGAGAAGATCGCACGGACGCGGCGTATTACCGCGGAGCTCGTTTAAAAGATACGTTTAAATTAATCCTGCAAACGAGACCGACGTTACAGTTAATACGACCGTAGGTATAGGTCGAAACAAACGGACGTTACAGTTAATAACGGCATAGTATTATGACCCCTGTGTGCGTATAAAAAGGTATACTCGTGGGCATCATCGCGAGTTAAAATTGAGAGAGAGAAAAAGAGAAAGGGTGGGGGGGGGGCGAGGGAGGTGGGAGAGAGAGAGAGAGGGAGGAGACAGAGGGAAAAAGAGTGAGACAGAGAGAGCAAGAGAGTGTCAGGCGATTAACGAAACTCCCTACATGATAGACAGACGAAATAATCGTGGTCGTAGAGCGATCGAGCAGGATTTGACCTTTGCCGTTATTCCGACCTTTTGTGTCGACTTTTTTCAAAATTGATCTTTAAAATGATATTTTATTATATATGCAGATTAATTGACATTTAACATATTATTTTATATTTAAAAAATAACCGACGCCTGTTATTTTCATTGAGTTTGGAAATTTTGTTTTGTCGTTGATAACGATTGTTGGTTTTTTTATAATTTTTCTTATCGTTTGTGTATTTTGGGTTCGTTATTCGTTCGGGGTCATCGTTATAGGTATTAGCTCTTGAGTGTCTCGTGTTATGTCCTCGATCTAAATTCGCGTCGCAAATCAACGGAACTGCTAAATGAAAACGCGCTGGACTGCTAGACGGAGATCGCGTTCGCGACGCTGCGATGTATTATTTTGTCACCTCTGTTTCAAATGGTCGATGAACCTGACGGATATGAAAGTTTTCTCTCGTTCACATATAAATATAGATATTTATATATCTACAGGGTGTTAGGCAAATGTGCATACACAACCAATATTCAAGTAGTTGGTGTTGGTACAAACACAACGGATTTTTTTAAATTGTCCTGCGATGAAAACTGGCCGAGATATTAATTCGCAAAGTTTAGAAATTTGAAACATAACCTAACATTCCAATCGAACGCCCTATCGATCAATGGCGGTATCGCGGTTCGAGTCCCCCTCCGGACGTTTTTTTTTTATAGATTGTTGCCTTTTTTCTAGATCTTGACAAAATAATTATTAATAAACGAACGACGAGTCCAGACAGTGAGAGAAAATAATCTTTATTTATCACTCAACTGTAACGAGAATCGATGCCACTGTTTAAACTTTTAATTTTCATCGCAAAACAATTTAAAAAAATATTTTGCTTGTACTGACGCCAACTATTTGGGTCTTTTCTGTGACATGATACTTGTCTAACACACTGTATATATGCATATGAAAATACCGAGGTTTGTTTTTGCCTCTAATTCTTTCCCGTCGTTATTTTTTCACGCATCAGCCTTGACAGAGCACTGCTCCGATATTTCGTCAACAAGTCACTGAAACAACATCTATTATACACGTGTGTCGCAGACGGAAATAAATTTCGGAGCAACCCTCTGCTGTACACTACGGCACACGCGAAACGACGATAAACTCAAAATTTGACATTACGATAATACAAGCGTATATGTATATGTGTTTATCGATGATCAATAATCGTGATATTAATAGTGCAAGGGTGATATATTTGCTCGAGATATGTCACTCTTTTTTTCTTCGCATCCGTACAGGCTGGTACGAGTCTGGGAACAACGGTGATTAAAATCAAAGTTTTATTCGTGTTTAATAACCAAATTTTTCAAATTAATCGACTAATAATCGAAAATTTTCAATTATTTTCCACTCGTATCGTATTTTTTCAGTATTAAAGAAAAAATGCAATATTCGGCGGGATATTATTTTTGCATTCATTTTAAAGGGGTAGTAGAAAAATATTACGTCTCGATGGACGAGACGAAGACTGTAATGGGAGCGGCCATATTTATGATCGTCCTTAACACGCGACACGACTGTAATATGTCGTAACATTTTGAAATTGGTTGCAGAATAAAAATAAGAGCTCGGAGATCGAAACGACAACGCTTTATTATTATACGCTTCATTATTTTCTTTTTTACCCAGCCGCACCCTTTCGCTATTATCCTCCCACCCCGAGGAAATACGAGAGAAGTTTACTTCTTATCAAAGAGTTGACATATATGTATCGAGCAATCGGATATATCGTACGTAGGAAAGTGTGTCAGAGAGCCGCACCCATCCCCTAATCATCATTATCCCGAACAACCCTTCGACGAGAGTGACGAAAATTGGAGCGATAATGAAATGAAATATTTCAATCAATTTTCGTCTTACTAAAAAAAGGTCGAAAAGGTTAAAATATATTTTAATACATTTTCGTGTTATTGAAAAAGGTTAAAAAAACGAGCGTCGTCGGTTAAAGGAAGATATGTAAATAGAGAATATTAGCTTCGTGTTGTTAACAATAAAGACAAACGTTTGAAATTTTTTTGCAAACAAACGAGCCTTCAAAAGTGTCGGTGTAAATTTTCATTACGAAATCGTTGACCGAAGGATTTAACGTCAGTGGAAGAAAATTGAGGCGCACTTTGGTACGCGCGCAGCGAGCACGAGAGAAGGGGCAACACAAAAAGGATTACAGGTGTTAATCATATTCCCAAATTTGCTCATCGCGTCTTCCGTTTATCACGTCGATGCCCGACTCTCGGGCAACAGCGCGTGACACATTAATTAAAGGTTGAAATTATGACATTTCGCGCTTCCAATTCATGAAATTCCATTCAATACGAAACCTCCATTGACCGGACCACGAAATTATCTCCAGAGACAATTTATCGATTAAATAAACAAATACGTCAATAAATTTGTCATTTCGACAAAATATTAATCAAACGAATGAAAAATGAATTTTGTATTTATTTACAAATGCAATTTCATTTATAAAGAATAACAATGTCGAGAAGGATCGATTATTTTTTTAAAGAAATATCAGATGTAAATAATGAATCGATAAAAAATTTTATATAAGATTAATTTTTTTAATTTTTTGATTTTTTTTCAGAAATGGCCAGTCTAAAAACGGCTCTCGGAGCCCACGAGCTCACCGACAAAAAGGCCGATCTTTACAGAGCCCTCATCGCCGAGTTTCTTGGCACGATGTTGCTGAATTTCTTCGGTTGCGGCGCCGTGGTGACCGGTAACGTCGTAGCGATAAGTCTCGCGTTTGGTCTCGCGGTTGCCGCGGCGGTCCAGGGTATCGGTCACGTGTCCGGTGGTCACATCAATCCCGCGGTCACGTTCGGTCTGCTCGTGATCGGCAAGGTAAATCGAACGACAAATTTAGCAAACGACGCTCGTATTTTTAACCACGATCGTTAATTTCAGAATTTCCTGCGAGTTTTGAAAATTAATTTTTGGCAAATATTTCGTCGATTAATTATTGGAAATTTGACTTGTCCTTTATTAATTATTATTTGTACGACTCGACGGAATTAATTGATTGGTGATAAATTAAATTTTCGTAATTAAAAAAATATATTTTATGAGATATTTTAATTTTTTATTTTTGTTCGTCGTTGTTAATTATAGATTCCAGTGATACGGGCAATACTGTACGTTCTGGCTCAGAGCGCTGGAGCGATCGCTGGATCGGCGGTTTTGCGAGCTCTCTCGGCAGAATCGATGGAAAATGTTCTAGGGGTGGTTTCCCTGGCCGAGGGTGTAACACCCGTTCAGGGTTTGGGAATTGAATTTTTCCTCGCTCTGATCCTGGTGTTGGTCGTTTGCGGGGCTTGCGATGGTGCCAAACCCGATAGCAAAGGTATCGCGCCTTTAATCATCGGACTCTCGGTCACCGTCGGTCATCTCGTTGGGGTGAGAGTATAATTTATTTAACTAATTATCCAAACGTTTAATTAATCGTTAAATTAATTCAATGATGAAGCGATAAAGAAACAACTAATTATACGATAAATAATTAAATTAATTAATCGTATAATTAATTGTTAATTGAATTAAATAAAATGAAAACAATATTGAAATATTAGTAAGATTTATTATTTAACAAATCAATCAATTAATCAATTAATCGAATAATTATTTCATCGTCACTTCATTATTGAATTTTATTCGTCTAATTAATTTGTTATTTTTTAAGATATTCGAGAATTTATTGTATTCCGATTAATCACATTAAATACAATTTTTAATAATAAATTCAGGTTCCTCGTACCGGGTCAGGCATGAATCCAGCACGTTCGCTGGGAAGCGCGGTAGTAATGTCAGCGTTCGACAATCACTGGCTATACTGGGTAGGCCCGATACTCGGTGGAATGGCCGGTGGTCTTCTCTACACGCACGCGATCGGACCGGCGAAAGAGCCCGAATTGCCAAAATCCTACAATCCCGTTGCCACCGAGGAAAAAGAGGTAAATCGTTAAACGCGAACGTAAATTTTCAAAAAATCAAATTATTCGAATTTCAATCTTTTTTTTATTGTCACCGATCGTCCCTGAAGACTGTCGTGATATCAATTTTTTTTTATGTCGAGTGCGCAACGTTTGTTGTCCGGTCGAAGTAGGACAAAAGAAAAAAAGAAAAAAAAAAGAATTTTTTTTTTGTAAAACGTCCGATCGTCTTTGCCCCACAGCGGTTCGAGTACATAGACAGTGGACGCGGTGGCATCTGAGCGAGTCAATGAGAGAGCAAGAAAGACTAAAAATGAAAAAAAAGAGAGAAAAAAAATGAAAGTTTGAGAGAGAGAGACGAAGGAAAAAAAAAACGAAAATTCTTTATCGAACGAAGGAGAAAACGCTTTTTCGACTTTTCCCCCTGTGCCCTTCCGCGCTTTTCACACCGGATCGATCCAGCCACCGACGATTCAATTGTCTTTACGTTGAAAACGTTGTTTTGCAGCTCCAACGACTGACCGGCAGGAAAGGTGGCCATCCGGCTTGATGCGTTTAACTTTTGCGATTGACAAAAAAAAGAAAAAAGAAAACGACGAAAAGAAAGAAAATGAAAAACAACGAGAAAAAGACAGCGTGAGAGACGTCGCGACAATAAACAACGACACTAAACACTTTTTTTGTTTTAATCGTCCTATTACTTTCGATTAATATATATCGAGAAAATGAAAATCTGAGAAACAAAAAAATTCACGAATTATTTCAACGTTTTAACAATATCGCGAATTATTGAAACGTGTTTCATTCGTCATTTCATCACAGTGTCCACGTGAAAATCGCATTCATCGAATTTCACTGCCAATTCTTGAATCAAAACGAAATTTGAGAATACGAAAAATTCGTATGAGATCGATTTTTTTTAAATTAGTTTTTTTTTTTAATAAAAATCGTAATTACGCGACAGCTAAGAATCATTTGCCGTATCGTAAACGCAGTGAGAGCTAAAAAAAAGATTTTATTGTACGTCATTCAATTTAGTTTCTTTTTTTTTAAGACGAGTGTAGTTTGTACCGTACACTGAGATTATTTAAGAAAATACGCATATTTTTAGGAATGAATGTTTCACGCTTCGTATATACAATTATAAATAATTATGTAACCCTTGCGTTACGGTTCGAATATGTAAACTTGTACTCCGTCTAATGTTTCAATAAACGTTCGTTTTTATTTATATTTCCCGCGATTTTTTTATCGACCCTCTCTCGATAACAAGTTGAATGTAATTTTTTTTTCTTCTTACCATTCGTCAATAATTCGCGGATATTTTCGCTTCTCAACTGCCGATAAGAATTCCCAATTGAAATATAAACGTGACATTGTCAGTTTCTGGAAACTTATCAACGTGAGATATTCTCGTTTCCAACGAGAGGTAAGTACGTCGTCGATAATATCAATTTCTTTACCGGCGTGAAGAAAAAGAACCGTAATTACTCGGTCAGTAAAATAACGTCGTTCCTTTAGTTTGATAAAAAATATAAAAAATTCCCTAAATTCGTCGTACGAGACGAAAAGGAATAATTTCGGGATGAACGAAATAACGAGGCACAATATTTCTGACACTTACACACCACACGTTGTATTTTGATACATCTTATTGTTTTTTGTTTGTTTGTTTGTTTGCTTATTTAATTTTTAAATCGTATATTCTTTGCCGATCGTCGCGTCCTATCGTTCATAATTATAACTTTGCTGGTCTCTATATATATGTATACCGTATAAGTATTGTCCTAAGAATATTATGGTAATATTTCTTTTTAAATCTTAGACGTAAACGAAAGTGAAAGAAACGAAACGCGTACCAATCCATAGATAGACGCGTTACTTATCGTTGCTGATATCATAGTCGGGATAAAATGTTCTCTTTCGCGAGTTCATTTGAATTTTCGTACGATAACAAACACCGCGTTACTACGACGTATGATTTTTCTTTTCGATGAGCAGATTTTTTTTTTTCGTCATCTGTTGTTTAAAAAAATTCTTTTTTTATAGTGGATTGGAAAGTTTTATAAAACGAGGATCCCTGCACCTATAGTACCGTATATGTACATACATATATATATAATTCACGTCCAAAAAATGTATAATAATCCATAGTTAGACGCTCGTGGCATACCGAAACTTCGATTCGTTTCACTCTCTTCTTTCTAAATTCCAACAATCGATCGGCGATACGACATATCCGGGGAAAGAGAATTCGAAAGAATTCGATTTTTGTATTTTTAAATCGAAGTTTCGGCATATACGCGATACGATCAGAACCATAAGTGTTTATTTTTTCTTTTCTCGAGAATCTCAAAATCGATATTAAATATTTACACAAAGTTTACAATTGTCATTGAATTGATTGAAATTCTCGCGGATTTTCGTTTGAAAAATTGAAAGAACGATGTGAATTTTGTCTTTTGTTTCTTTTTTTCGTGAATCGCGACGATCGAAATTATTTCAAATCGCAGCGAGAAGAAGAAGAAGAAGAAGAAGGAAGTCCAAAAACGTGGCGTGTATCAAACGATAAAACAATACAACGGTATTCCGTCAGTTTTACATTTTTCATATAATAAATCGTACGAATATTATTTTTCTCGCGCTTCGACGCTAGTTTTCTTTTCTTTTCTGTTTTTTTTTCTTTTTTTTCATACATATCATTTCATTCTTTTCGCGATATTCAAAAAACGCGCGACGGTATCCCGATGGCGCACTCACATAATGAGCCATCTATGCATTAATATCCCCATCTCGTGTTCTCTTTTTTTCGATATTTTCTATCGTCAAAAATAGTGCCTAAAAAACAATCGCTGCAGGCATATCTCTAGATAAACGGTAAGATAAGGATTACCTTGAAGCGTGGTCTTGAAAAGTAATGCTCGAAACATCGATTGGTATAATAATTAACCGATAATAATAATAATATTAATAATAATAATAATAGTAATAGGTTGATGTGTTTAAATCACGACAAACATCGTGTTCCCAGTCGACCCAAGGAAGAGCAAAACAAATAAAAATGCGCGTAATTATTATCGCATCGAGAAAAAAATGCATTCAGCGGCATTTCCGGTGTCTGCGAAATTCCCATTAAACCGCTCGCGCCGCTATGAATTTGTGATCATTTTTTCGAAGGTGCGTTGATATTTTGGAGTCAAGCAATATCTTATCTCGCGAAGGATCGAAGATCGCGTTTTATTCAAATTTGCATTCGCCTGAAACTATACCGGACCTTAAAACTATCGATAACTCGGTGTTCGAGTGATTAAAACGTGATTGCAGGACTTAATCGTATTCAACGTTTGCAATGAAACAACGAAAGAAAATAGTCTATAAGAAAATTTGTTTTTTTCGCTCTCAAAGCTCGTCCGTTCGCTCTCGAACAGAAGTGTGTATGAATCGGTAAATAGATTTTCCTCGTTCGTCAGCTCTGCATAAAAAAAAAAGAAGAAGAAGAAGAATATATCCATTTCTATATAAACATGCTCAACCCTCCATCTGGGACAGTTTAGCCTCGAGACTGTCCTGACTCTCGTTCGTGTCGTTAAGATTTACGGTCTCGTTATGCGAGAGCTCGATTACGGATTCATCAAGATTTGCGTCTTGTTTAACGCAAATCATCGACGCTTCGGCGCTATCGAACATATCCGTGGAACCGGAAATATCCTGTTGAACGAGTGTCAGACTCGTGTCTTCTTCCTGCGTCGAGATTTCTTGCTCGTCAACGGCAACGGCAATTTCTATCATGTCCTCTGCGCTCTCGACAGTTTCTTCTTTCAGAGAATCCTCGATCTTAGTCTCAACCTCGTCCTCGTTCGTACTGTCGTCCTGTTCCATAGGCTCGGGCAACGGCTCGGCGTTCACAACGACTTCCGTGTCCATTATTTGATGATCGTCCTTGGTCTCGGTGATGCCCGATATCTGGGTCAGATTGGTCAGTACATTTTCTTGCATCTTTACGACATTGTCCGTCGAGTTTAATATACTTCCGATCTCTCGGCTCATCTCATCGATATCGCCAGGATCCTCGGTCTTGACGAATATTACTTTTTTATTGGTATAAACCTTCGAGCTCGTTATCGCCAATTGTTTGCTTCTCGTGACCGGTGCTTCGGCAATAGCGCTCTCGGCTTTTCCTTGCGTAGACATCTTGCTCGTTATTTCTCTCTTACATTCCGCGTCCTTTTCCGCCTCGAACGTTTCTCTCGAAGCTTCTTTCTTCATCTCGGACTCCTTGTCGTTATCTCCGTATTCCTGCTCTTCGTCGTAGATACTCTGCTTTCTCTTGACGAAAACGCGTTTCAACGGTAATTGTTGTTCGTCCTCGGATTCGTCGTGACGTTCGGGCAATGATTCGTCGATCGCCTCGGTCTCCTGCTGTTTTCTCGCTTGCAATTCCTCGATCTTTATTCTCTGCTGTTCGACACGTTTTTCCAACTGTTCCAGTTTCTCCTTCGTCTCTTGATCACCCTTGTTCGCTACTGTAGATTTCTTTGCTTCGACCTTGGCAGTGGCTACGGTCGTCGCGATCTTTTCCGCACCGAGACTCGATGCTTGTGATGTTTTTAACTCGAACTTTGGACTCTCGTCCGTATGAGTTTCCGACGTTTTCGTCGATGTGCTCATAGTCGTCGTTGCGCCGGCTAATCTTGCGTCGGTTAAAGGTTTCAGGACTTGTTGGACGAATGGAGAATTTTTATTGTCCGATGATTTCTTCACCACGACCCTCTTGACGACGTTGCCCGTTGGCAATTTCGCCAATTCGGATGGATCTATAATCGTACCGTCGGGATTCATGATAACCTCGCGAGTCGTGTCACCTTGACGAATGATTCTTCTGACGATAACCCGTTTCGTGACTTTGGTCGCCGAGCCTGATGGGGTTTGCGTCGCCGTGATGGTCTCACCTTCTTTTCCTACTGGCGTCGATGTCCCGTCGCTGCTCACTGGTTTCCTCACAACGATACGCTTTATTACCTTAACCGTGCTTACGGATTTTCCCGGCGCGTTGACGATACCCTCGGTCTTCTCGTCCTTCTGCGACGATGCTGGCGATGGAACCGCCGATGCAGCCGCGCTCTGAGACCTCGTGTGAACGTGACTCGGCGTTGTCGTCGTCGCGCTCATCTCCTTTCCCTGGCTCTCCTGTGGAATGTTCGTGTGTTTGAGTGGTATTTTGTGCTCTTTGAAGACCGAAGCAACGATCTTCTGTACCTCAGCCTCGGTGTCGTCGTCACCGCCTCGCGTTGCCTTGGGCGGTGAATCCTCGCTCTTTTTCATCATCGGCTGTCCGCTCTTGGTGCTCTTTGGCGATTCTTGAGTATCGCGGCGTTGTATCGGCATCAGTGTCTTAATCGTTTTCTTGATGATGTTCCCATCCTTACCTCGTACAAAGACGACCTGTTCCTTGCGATCCTCCGTTTCGTGCTCGATACGCGAACCAGGATCGTCCTCGTCCTCGCTCTCGGCTTGCCGAGTCTTGACCTTCGGCAATTTTTTCACTACGTAAGCCGGTGGTTCGTAATCATCGTCACCGTCCGTATAAGTCTCATCATCCTCCTCTTCTTCCTCGCTCTCCGAAACTGGCTTGTCCTTGTCCGGCTGAAGACCATCGGGTCCCATTTTCTCACCAGCCTCGATATGCTGTTTTATATGCGTTACATAATCGGCACGATTTCTACAAGATTCCTTACAAACGTCGCAGGTTAGTCCGATACTCGAGCGTTTCGAGTGTGTCAATTGATGAACCTCTAGACTCTCTTTGCGTTTAAAGGCTTTGCCGCAATCTTCGCAAACGTGACGCTTCTCGACGGAATGCGAACGCATGTGGCGCGTAAGATGATGGGAGAGCAAAAATGTTCGAGGACATAATTTACAGAGATAGGGACGATGACCAGCGTGAGTCGACAAGTGACGCGCGAGTTTGGTGCTCGTGCGAAAAGCTTCTTTGCAATATTCGCAAACGAACGATTTGTCCTCGTTGTGAAGCAACTCGTGACGCTCGAGCCCTTGTTTGTAAGTGAAACGCTTGTTGCATATATTGCATTGATAGGGCTTGGTGGTCTTGTGGGACGTGTCCTCGTGTTTCTCGAGCTCCTCGGTCGTAAAGAATTCACGATCGCAGTGCTGGCAACCGTAACGCATGTCGTCGCGATGAAGTTTTTCGTGACGTTGGAGCAAATTGGCGCGTGCAAAGCTCTTGTTGCATATCGAGCAGGAGTAAGGCTTATCGGGCGAATGTGTCGTCATGTGTTTGGCAAGATCGTATTTTGAGAAGAACATGCGATCGCACTCGGTACATTTATAATTGCGATCACGATGAACTCGTTGAACGTGAACTTGAAGTGCCTGACGAAGTGGGAAGGTTCTTTCGCACTGATCGCAAGCGTGAACTCTTATCTCGCCGGGCTCGAGTTTTCTATCCTCTTTCTCGTTGGCGGTGTCTCGATCTCCTTCGCTGTCCATCTCCTGATCCTGATCGTACAGATCGTTGCGATCGCTTTTCATACTCTGCTTCTCGTGACGATCGCGCTGACGATCGCGATCCCCGTTGTCCACTCGTGGTTTCTTAGGAGGGTCGTTCTGAATTCTCTGCTCGGATCCACGTTTGCCACCCGATTCTGGGGAATCGTTCGATATCGGTGGAAACGGTCGTGGCAATACGCCGGTCATTGGATACGCTCGAAGAGCCTCGTCTGCTTTTTTGCATTGGAGCTTGAATTTGTAGGAACGATCGAGATTCCAACGGCACGCTGTGCATATCATCTGCGGCATACCATCGGCTGCGTACACCTTGAATAAATTCAGAAAAATACTTAGAAATTCATTCGTTTTTTCTAATTCGATGGATTATAATGTTGGATCGATCGATGGATCGTTTCGTTATGACGAGTGGATTATATGAAACACCGAGAAATGAAAAAATGTGAAATATTCGTCGGGAAATTTTTAGGTTTGGGTCGTCGTGTCGGTTTAAACTAATCGGAGTAGGAATAGAGTGGAATGTACTTATCTGGATCGACGATGAACGGTTCCGAGATGCACCAGGGGAAGGATTAAGTTTTTATTTTAGCACCCGTCGGATGGATATTATTTTCACATGATTAGGCTAAGGCGTGATATTGTTTGGTGGGATCGCATAAAAGCGGTACAACAAGGAATTCACACATTTTCAGAACTCATTTTGTTGTCAAATATGTCAATTAGTAATGAAAACGTGTCAAGATTTCACAACTATTTGCACTACTAAACATAAGAGAAAAAAGTAGAAACGGGTCATTTTGTCTCTTGGCGGATTCAAAGATTGATTCATTTTACTGTTGACAACGATCAACCGAATAGATTTGCATAACACGTTGTAAGGTTAAGTTACAAAAGCACGTGACACATATATATTGTTGTTTTCGAATGAATTATGAATTTGTGTCAAAAGTTTGTCGAAATTGGAAATATTTGTGAGATTTTCGATCGATTGTCTAACTCATCGCCGAATTGCTTTAAACAATCTTCCATAGAATTATTGAATTCTATGGGAAATACGGACGGAATTTGTCCAAGCAAATGATCATTACAAATAATGCAAATTGGCTGAAATGCGGAAAAGAAAAAAAGGAGCATAAATATTTCCTCGCGATAAATATCGTCGAGTAAGCTTTGCGCTCGAAAATAGCGGGAAGCAAGTTTAACACGTTGCGACAAATGTGTGCGCGTCCCGTACGTGTATGTAATCAGCATAGAAACTCCCGCGCGCAATGCTCGTACAAAAGTGTGGAAACGCGTTCAATGGCCGACTGGGAGTAAAAAAAAATATCGCGACTGTTTGTCTCGTTCGGTAAAATAATTTCCCGCGTTATCAGCAAGGCGTTCGATGCTCTATCGACTCACCATCAGGCACACACGGCAAACGAGAAATTTTGCCGTTATGTGCCCGCGTATGGGCGACGAAAAGAGAACGAGTAAAAAAGAACGAGAATGAACACGTAGAGAGGAGAGATATCGGGACAATCTCGATGAGGAGAGACGTTACCCTCGCAGGCCGAGAAAAAAAATCATGCATCTAAGTTGACTACGGATAAATGATTTATTTCCTGTATTACCTCGATGGCGACGCACGACATAATCTGCAGGGTAAGCGGCACTTGGAACGGCTTGCTATGATCCCTCTCGTAGATGAAGTTGAGAGGTTCGCTTTCCGTTAGGCAAAAACGGCAAACTCGCCTCGAACGCAACGGGGCCGGTCTGTTCTCCATTTCGCGTTTTTTTTTTTTTTTTTAAATGTCTTTTTGTATTATTATTTATCACCTTGTGTCGTCGTTTATCACGTCCCGTGGCCAAAAGTAAAACGTAAAACGAAATAAAAAGGAAAAAAACTTTTCAACCCCTTTGCGGATTCAATGATATTCGTTTCGTTTCACACCTCTAAAGCACACCGATAAAAGAGCACAGCACGGAAAACGCGACGAACAGCGGTGGCGGCGACGACGAGAGACGCGCTGTGTTGCTCCTCTGCTGTTCTGGCCGTTGTGTGTGTCGCGTTAGTACCGCGCGCGCACCACACTTTACACACCACGGCTATATTACCCGAACGCGCATCAATAGATTGCAAGCGACGCCGAGCGTCGGTAAGCGTCTCTCGCGCGCTCTCGATGTGTGTGGCGTCAACCGACGACAAAGACGGGCCGATTTTACGGGACTATGTATGCTACACCACTATGGCGGAACTACAAGAACACTCGGAAACTCGTATCGGGTTCTCTGCAGTTTTGCACTGTGCCTCACTGCTCGCTTGCCCGTCGTACACTGCGTCGCTCGTGTACAGTGCCAGAGCACACCAGCTCCACCGGCTACTCCGCGGCGAGTTTGAGAAGTAACGAGGACTTTCTCAACTGCCGCGTCGCAATAGGACTTTTCCCCGTAGCGACTCTCGTAACTCGCATTATATTGATCGCCGTATGACGATAATGCAGAGTCATGCTCGGTGGATAATGCTACTGAGCCGCACCCATCTTTAAAACGTAAATGTTCGACGTAGTTCGAACACTCGCCGGCGTCGCTACATGCTAAGATTTACTTCCGAAATAGTATCAAATCAATAAAACATATTGCTGCTATCACGATGTTAACAATTAAGAATTTGATAACCACTTATCTAAAATTCGTGGAAAATTCTGGTTATGGTTTATTAACGATTAATCCAGGTGTTATTGTTTACTTTCACACGAGTGCGACTGCAGTACACAACAATTGTCAATTTGACTAGCTCGTAGCACTCTATCGGTCATTCATCAAACTACATATATACCGTGGCTTATTTAACGTCCCCATATGAATTCAAATAATTAATGAATCAACAATTTAATAAATAATTCTTATTATCGTTAGGCTATTATTATGGTATTATATATATTAGACTATTATTATTGTTATTATTATTAGGCGAATATGTACAAAACAATAACATTTTAACCGTATAAATAGAAATTACGAGGCTTTCGCATTAGCCGCCATTTTTATAAGACTAATTGAAAGATCTCATATTTATTTTTAAACGCCTGAAATTTGTCGAAAATTTGAAAAATAAAGATGTTTTTTTAACGAACCGGAGGATTACCTATATTTTTAGGCAATATTCCTGTGTAACCAACTTTTATCCCGACTAATACTACTGTCTTTTTATTCTTAAATTTCCACGATCGGCAATTCAAAAGAAACGAAAATTCCAATGGAACGAAATTTTCGTTGGTTTACGATATTCACCTTGATATCAATGAAATAATGCATACTTTCCTCTAGATCTAATAACGTATACTTTTGTTTTTACATAAATCGGCAAGCTTCGCGCAATACCCGATATTTCAACCTCATTTTTAATCCCCGTCATATTTTGACGTTCTGCTATTTTAATAGAACATTTGTTCACGTCCCTCTTCTTCGCCACTACATTTTCGCTCTTCCTAAACAAATCCGAGGACTGGCGACGAATAAAACGCTATCATTATTATGTATGGACTTCAAGAAGATTGTCCACTTTCGGGGCAAAAAAAGTCCCGCGACAGGACCAAATTTGGATCAAGCTCTGAGGAACGAAATCGAAACGAATGTTCACAGGCTGCCGATCGACGAGCTTCTCGATAACCTTGGAGTCGATCCAATCCGTGGTCACACGACGACAAGAGCCAAAGAGTTATTGCGCGAATATGGTCCCAATGCCCTGACACCACCCAAAAAGTCATCCGAGTTACTGAAACTTTTTCGTTGTTGCTGTGGTGGTTTTTCCCTCCTCATATGGGCGAGTCATATTTTTTACCCCTTTGGCTATTCGTTAGAAATTCCTGATATAATTATCGCTATGGGGAATAAAAATGTAACGATTGAAAAAAATGAGAAGAAATGATTTAATCAAAGTCGCGATAAGAATAATTGTTGAAAAACAAATTAGGTCGGCTCGTTTTTGTGCTATGGAAGTTACTTCCTCGAGTACGGGACCCATGGGGAAGCATCTCAGGATCATCTTTGGCTGGGAACTGTTCTCGTTGTTCTCATCATGGTGACCGGAATGTTTAGTTATTATCAAGAATCCAAGGGTTCGAGAATAATGGAAACTTTTCAACAAATGTTGCCACAAAGGACCAAGGTATTGAGAGACTCGGAGAAGAGGGAATTGAACGTGACGGAATTAGTCATCGGGGACATCGTCCTCGTTGAGACCGGTGACCGTGTACCCGCTGACATTAGGATCCTGGAATGTCAAGGTGAATTCGACCAACGGGCAATGACCAAAAAGCAACCGAGCCTTCCTGTTTTATACGATATCACCAGTTTTCGTACACGCGTCCTACGCCATCCTGGCACGCCTTTCTCCTTGATCTTCGCTCCCTTCCATACATGCAGTCAACATTTTAAATCTTCAGCAATGGTCTCCTCTTTCGTTCGCGACTCTATTTATTTTCAACATACAAGAATCTATGTTTTCCCATTCGTTTATTCGAGTCAATGATGTTTCAAAACTACTATCGCTTCGTCTCGAACGTTGCTAATGATTAATCAATAATTAAAATCCTGAAAGATCATGTCTTCTTGAGTCTTCAAGACTTATTTTCCATTTTTCTGAAGAACTTGATTTTCTTCATTGCAATAAAGCTACGAGTATAATTTTTCAAAGGTCTGAAGGTCGACAATGCCTCGATAACCGGAGAATCGTTAGCGCTCCTGCGCTCGGTCCAGGTGTCGGAAGGAAGTGTGCTCGAAGCTAAGAACATGGCTTTCTTCTCGACCAACGCCGTCGAAGGTATTCTTATATATTTAATTTCTTACCAGCAACACAACAACGAACGACGAAGAAAAAAATCAATCGGGTTTAACCAGTTTTCATTTCAATGTTCGCCAACAGGAACTGGAAAAGGGATAGTCGTTGCGTGCGGCGACCAAACGGTGATGGGAAGAGTCGCGAAGTTAACATCGAGATTGTTGCCAAGACCGACCCCTCTTTCCCGCGAAATTTCCAAGTTTATGCGTTACATATCGTGCTGGGCGATATTTCTCGGGGTATCGTTCTTCAGCACGTCGATCGCGATGGGATACGATTGGATCGACTCGGTCGTCTTTCTCATTGGTATAATCGTCGCTAACGTACCCGAGGGTCTTCTCGCTACTGTCACGGTTAGCCTTACGCTCACAGCCAAGAGGATGGCCAACAAGAATTGTCTCGTCAAGAATCTCGAGGCCATCGAGACGCTTGGCTGCACCTCGGTCATTTGCAGTGACAAGACCGGCACTTTGACGCAAAATAAAATGACGGTATGATTTAAATAATAATCCCAGCCTATCGTTCCTGTACTTTGATATTAATTTCATAATTAATCTCGAGCGTGAAATCAATTTTAATTATAAATCGTTTTGAAATTTAATTGGTATTTCAAAAATTTTATCCATTGACGAAAGGTGCGTCACATGTGGTACGATGGACAGTTGAAAGAAGTAATGGCGTCGGATACTTGGCGAAAATATTTCAACAGTACCGGCTTTGAAAACTTGGCGAGGATCGCGAGTCTTTGCAATCGTGCGGAATGGGCGCAGCTAACGTCTCAAGAAAATATCTCGATGACTCCGTTGAACAAAAGAAAAGTACTCGGAGATGCCTCGGACACGGCCTTGTTAAAGTGCATGGAAATTCTCGTTAAAGGAGGTGCCGACAGCTTTAGAAGTCAGTACACTAAAGTATGTTTAGAAAAGAAAGAAAAAATCGGCAAGAAAATTATTATCGTGTGATAGTAACTTTGGAATTCGTTAATTATTGACTTTACAACGTTCTGAAAAAATCCGTTATAAATAATTTCAACTTTTTGAAACGAGGGATGAAAAAAATTCTTTTTTTTCTAATGTAAGGTTTGCGAGATTCCTTTCAACTCGACCGACAAGTTTCAAGCTAACGTTCACACGAGAAACGGAAGGCATTTGGTCTCGTTGAAGGGAGCACCCGAGAGAGTCCTCGAACGTTGTTCGACGATAGCTCACGGCGACGAGACGAGAGTATTGTCGGAAGAAACGCGTAAAGCTTACACAGAATCGTGTTACGATCTCGCGAACAACGGTGAACGTGTATTGGGCTTTGCCGATTTTGAATTAACGTCGAATGAATTTCCTCAAGATTTTCCATTCCAGACGGATCCGACAAATTTTCCACTGCGAAATCTTAGACTGGTGAATAAATGAAAACATACGATAAAATAAAAACAATGGTAACCGAATTTATTTCATAATAATTTTAACATCATTAAAAAAATTCGAAAAATTTTGAAAAAAATTTAAAAAAAATTAATAACGATTTTTTTTTCATGATCTCATTAATTTCGTTGTTTCGTGATAATAAGGTCGGCCTTATCTCAATGATGGATCCCCCGAGGCCGAGTGTTCCCGACGCCGTTTACAAGTGTCGCTGTGCCGGTATCAAGGTGATCATGGTGACGGGTGACCATCCGGACACAGCCAGGGCCATTGCCAAATACGTCGGGATTATAACCATGGATTTTGGCAACGACAACGGCAACGATCGATCGATCGTCGTTACCGGTGACGAGCTACGAAATTATCGCGACGATAAGCTCGACGAGCTGATACGACGTTATCCGGAAATCGTGTTCGCTCGAACGTCGCCCGTGCAAAAGTTGCAGATCGTCGAGAGTTGTCAGAGGTTGCACATGATAACAGCTGTAACCGGAGACGGAGTGAACGATTCTCCGGCATTGAAGAAATCGGATATTGGAATTGCTATGGGAATCGCTGGTGCATGAAAAATATCGTCAAGTTTTTTAAATCGACTATTTATGTTTTAATCGTTATTATAATCGGGGATTATAGTTATAATAATTGGCGTAAAATTTATAGCATACAAATTAATATGATAAAAGTGCATTTGCATGAACGAGCATTAATGAACATTGTAGGATTTAATTAGATTTGAATTGTAAAGTTTATTTTTATTATCGTAGGATCTGACGTCAGTAGACAAGTGGCCGATCTCATACTCCTCGATGATAATTTTGCCTCGATAGTGACCGGTATAGAAGAGGGTCGGAGGATATTCGACAATCTAAAATCCAGCATAGCTTACACACTGGCCAGCAACGTTCCCGAAATAACGCCATTTCTTGCGTTCATCGCCCTGGGAATTCCTCTACCCGTTGGAGTTATATGCGTTCTATGCATCGACCTTGGCACCGATATGTGGCCAGCCATATCCCTCGCTTACGAAAAGTCCGAAAGTGACATTATGACGAGGTACAAAAAAGACTGATCCCTCTTCCAACTCCTCAGGTTCCGGTTAACCACTTTATTCTTCGAATTTTTTTCCGATAATATAAACAACAACTTTGATTTTTTATTTTTAAGGCTATTTTTAATAACTAATGATTTCATATTGACAAATATAATTGTAGAAATTAATGTTTACAATTCTCCCCATGGTGAAAAATTCAAGAAAAATTGGAAACATGATTTATGATTTAAAAAAAAAACTGATTAATAACGAAAATTTGAAAATTGTTGAATAGGCGTCCTCGGGTCCCAAATTCCGACCATCTGGTCAGCAGAAAATTGGTATTCATGGCGTATGGACAGATCGGTATAATTGAAGCGGCGGCAGGATTTTTTACCTATCTCATCGTAATGGCGGAGCATGGTTTTTTGCCATCGAGACTTTTGGGACTTCGTCCTTACTGGGATAGCGTTGCGATAAACGATTTGCACGATAGTTACGAGCAGGAATGGACGTACGAGCAGCGTAAGATCCTCGAGTACACGTGTCATACGGCTTTCTTCGTCAGTATCGTGATAGTTCAGTGGGCCGACGCTATGATATGCAAGACTCGAAGAATATCCATTCTTCGTCAGGGTATGAACAATTGGGTCTTGAACTTTGGTCTCCTCTTTGAAATTGCAACTGCCTGTATCGTCTGTTACGCTCCGTACATGGACGTCGTGCTCAAGACGTATCCTCTCGAGGCCGAATGGTGGCTTCCGGGACTTCCGTTCGCCCTTTACATCCTCGTCTACGACGAACTGAGAAAATTATGGATCAGGAGAAATCCCGGTGGTTGGTGGGATCGAGAGACTTCCTATTGACGAAATTTCTACGATTCTACCATAAATCAAGATAAACGCGAAAGAAAAATGACCAAAATCGATGATCGACGACCTCTAAAATTAGTTGGATCGTTTGGATCACAAATACGATCTTACGGACTTATTTTCTTTTTCGAATTATGCGTTTTTAATTCTCGTTGTCTTGTTAACAAGATGGACGTCGTTTTGTAAAAATGATGAAATGTCGATGAATCTCGAAATATTTCAAAGTCACAGCAACAGTAAAATATCGTCCTAGAAGAGTGCGCAGGGCTGTCGTAGACGCTACCAACGAGTTTATTATTTCTTCTTCTACTACTTGGTATCACACGTACACGCGTGAATCCTCGTGGTGTGTCGTCCGGGGGGGCCTCTCTCGAGTGTTGTAACTCGTTGCTGGTACCGGTGGCTCTCTTGTGGTGGTCAAAAAGTGGGGGAGGCATATAAGATCCTGGTTGCCCCGTCGATGCCCCAGTAGTCTCTAGTCATCATCCCGCATTGCAACCGCCACCTTAGAAGAGAGAAAGGTGGTCTTAGATTCGTGGCGGAGGAGGAGAACGGGTGAAAGAATATTAAATAGAGAAGAAGAAAGAAGAAAAGAAAGAAAAAAAAAAAAGGAAACCAGTAAAGGGCAAAAGGTCGCGCGATAGACACGCGACTATCGAAACCACGTATCAACCACTCTCTTCATCCCCTCCGTCCGAAGGCGAAAGAAGAAGGTCATCAACGATTTCGTCAAGATGAGGTCCGGACTTTTGATCCTTCTGCTATTTTGCCTCGGTGAGTAACAACAAAAACAACAACAAAATACCTCTTTCTCGACATCGTGCTACGTGCGAATCGACGTAATTACCCTTTATTAAAGCTGTCTTCACTTTTCTTCAATTAATTTTCATACTGTATTCACGCTTCGCGATACTCACCGAGCGTCCTGCGTTCAGAAAGTGCAGACGCGAGGATGACCTCGTTCTCAACTAACAATCGTCGCTGGGTCGCTGAACTAAGGAGCGTTCCTCGTTTCGATCATAATCTCGATATTATAAATGGAATTTTTCACTGAAATTGTTCGTTAGTTCATCGCTGACAATTACCCCAGCTAAATTATCGGTCATTGCTCGATGGTCCTACGTAATTGTGAATTTTCCCATTAAAATTTGTCAATATTTGGGACAAAAAATGTTTTCGAACGATACGTAAAATAATTAAATACGATATTTCTATTTTTTAAATCTTTATTTACAGATTTATCAACGTCGATCGTCGACTCGACTCGACGAGATCGAACGTTCGATTTCGGCAAATTTGAAAGTGTTCTCGCGGCTACGAAAAAAAACACGCGCTCACACACACACACACACACACACACACCGAGATCAAATCCAACATTCTCCTAGTCCGTTAAATTGAACCAGTGGATTTAAATTTAAATAAATTCGACTTTCAATGTTTGTGTTTTCTTCTCTTTTTGTGTGTGTTGTACGAAAAAAAAGAAACAAAATCGATTTTTCAACTCGACACTCCCCGTGCGTCTTCGAATATTATTTCTTTCATTTCTTCTTCGTCGACGTCGGATGGGCATCGGAAAACTGGAAAGCTGTCCGGTCTTGTTCCCAGATGATCGGGCACGAAGTGTCGAGAACTCGCGCGTGTATTTAATACATAACCTTATCGGTGAGCTCGTTCGTACGCTCCGGCGTTCGATTCCCGATCCTCGTTTGCCGCCCGGACACTTTCTCGCTTTCTTCCGTGGCACGAACTCGCGCACGCGCATTCACATTCATAAACACACATAAAAACATACACGAAGAGGCAAAAGTTACAAACGAGAGAGGCGAGTCTCGCGAGGTCGACCAGCATCTCTCTATCCGCGTTCGATCGTAATTCACGTTCTCGATTTTATATGCTCAGGGACGCAGACACCCGCGCTGCCTTGAAAAGAAAAAGAGTAAAGCAAAAAAAAACGAAAAACAAACGCTCGATCAATATTGCGAATAATCGACGGTTGTTTCGTTATTTAAACAATGCGATCCTAATTTTGACAAAAAGGATGAGATTTTCAAATTGTACGATTAGGAGTCGTGGAGGTATTGGCGGTCGCACGAACGAAAGTTGAAATGAGAAAAAAATTAGAATAATTTCTATTTCGTGCCGTCTCTGACGTAAAATGATAGAAAACAATTATTATTATTTAATTGGTCAATATTAAATTGTGACGAGAGATCCGTTTTGCCCTACATAATTTGAGAACGAGATTAAAATATAATTTTACTCACTATTTTTTAATGCAATATAATCTTTGTTTTCTTACGTAATAATACTAAGAGCTTAACGAGAAAAATGTTGGGAGAGGGCGCGCGCTTGAAGGAATTAAGTCGTTTCTACTTTTATTAATTGTAAGTGCAAAATGACGTTTTAATTCTCGTATTATTATCGCCAGAAGCGAAACTTCATAGCGTTCAGATTTCTAACGACGGTAAATCTATTTCGCAGAGTCCCTTTTTTGTCATTCATCGTCCATAATGCTGGTGCATTATGCATTTAAAACTAAATTGTACTCTAAAAAAAGAAAGAAAACAAAAACGTTAACGTCATTTCCGCATTCCGCGAGCCATTAACTTTCATCCGAGTGAAACAACGACGCGAATCTTGCCCGATTATTTTCCACCCTGTCGTTGAAAGTTTAAGAATTTTTAAATCATCCGATGCGATTTTTTCTATCGCGAAGCTTACGTCTCGATCGAACCAGATATTTCTTAAGAATTGATCGAAATAATCCAGGAATGGAGAAATATTGTCAGGGTCGTCGAATGACCTTGATCGTTTTTTTTGAATAATAAGAAAAAATAGTTAAACGACGATTGCGACCATTTAATAATTATATTTTCCGTTTGTCAAGGTGCCGCGACGGCCTTGACGCGAAAGCAGGAAGCGGCGGAGCAGAATCGTCGCAGGGTGGCATTGCCAGGTCGTCGAAAGGTTCAGCCCTCGACCGCAGCGCCGCTCGACGTCGAAGAAAGCGACGAATACGAGGACGAGGAGGAACTGGCGTTATCCGACAAGTGTCCCGAGCCGAATGGCTATTTTCCCGATTCGAAACAGTGCGACAAGTATCACGATTGTCGCGATGGTAAATCCACGGAGAAACTTTGTCCGGATGGCCTCGTCTTCAATGACTACAGCCCGGAGGTCGAGAAGTGCGATTTGCCATTCGGCATTGACTGCAGCAAACGTCCCGAACTTCGTAAGTATTTTTTTTCCCTTTTTTATCAAATTTTGCAATAATAACGAATTATTCGTTCGATTAAAATCATATTTATACAAATTATTCATAATTGAATTATGACTTTTTTTTGTCATTTATTATAAATGTTTAATTACAATTACAATTGTACGATCATTGTTGTATTTTTTAATGTAATTATTGAATTTTTAAATTAAAATATTGATTTTTATTTGTAGAAACGCCACATCCCTCTCACCATTGTCCAAGAATGCACGGTTATTTTGCGCACGAGGACGCGAGTATCTGCGACACGTTTTATTACTGCGTCGAGGGTAAATTCAACATGATAACGTGCCCCGATGGTTTGGTATTTTCTCCGAAGACCGGGATCTGCAACTGGCCCGACGAAGCGCAGAAAAAGGGCTGTGGCTCGCGAGAACTGTTCAATTTCACTTGTCCTAAAGTCGAGGAATCGGTGGCCGCTACGCATCCCCGTTATGCCGACGGGGAGGATTGCCAATTTTTCTACGTTTGCGTCAACGGCGAAGTTCCGAGGAGAAACGGTTGCAAGCTCGGTCAAGCCTTCGACGAAAGATCCGGAAAATGCGACTGGGCTAGGAAAATTCCCGAATGGTACAAAAATTATTACAATTTTTTACGATCGTTTTTTTTATCGATCATAACGGCTATTAAATATCGATTAATTCAACCCGATTTTGGAATCGATCTGATTTTAAATAATCAGAGAGTCGTGTCAAGATTTAATTGAATTAATTGATTAATCGAGAAATAATTATTTCTATGAAAAAAACGAGATTTTTTCTTGGGATAAATTAATTTCAAACGAGCTTTGGTTACGGCCCTGATTGGAAAGTCCCGCTATAAGTGAATCCTCGAGGGATGCACCGACGTCCCACGCATAATAAAATAATGATGTAAAATCTTGAAGAGTTGGGAGAAGGGCGGCCATTTTGATCGAGACGATAGTATACTCGAGTAAAAATTTCGTCCTTTCACTTTTCGTTTTTTTCACGTTTCCACAGCAAAGACTGGTACAAGGGCCAACTGACTGACGCCGAGCTCGAAGCACTGGAGAATCCACCGTCCAAGCCAAAAACGAGCGGTGGGCCGAGCAGGCGAAAGGGAACGAGACCACCCAAAAACTGATTGGGAAATCAGCTATCGATACCTCCTTGTTATTTTAATTGAAACCTTGTACTTCACTTTTTTTTGGCTACATCATTTGTATAATAAATTTTGTTCGACACAAAAATTCCCCATTGAACTATTCTTTTTTCATTCCATGAAAAATTCATCTTACACATCGACTCTATCGACGTTTCACTGTTTTTAGTCAAACCCTCGTTTCAGAATCAAATTAATTATTTTAATTGACGTTACATGAAAATTGTTATCATTCTCCACGAGCCGAGACGTTTTTTTGGTCGACCCTTGAAAAAACGTCCGGAAAAATTAATGTCAGTGAAAGAGAAAAAAAAGGATCGAGACAGATGAAAGATAAAAGAAACAAAAAATGAAAACGAGAAGAACACGCGCATCGTTGAGCAACGCACGGCTCGACCATTATCGAAACTCGCCTTTCCCCGAGGCAAAATTCCGTTGCGATCTTGAAATCGATTTCTTTTCTTCCTCGCCCGTTTTTTTTTGCTATTCACGCACGATTCCACTCTGACGAACAAATTTCGCTTGGGTTAGATTTCTGATGTTTTTTTCTTCACGATTGTAGATTTTACGTTTATTTATATATTTTTTTGAATAAATCGATGAAGAAAAACAATTCGGTGTTATCTAAAGATCTTAGTGACTTAGTCTACGATCGTTAAACGATAAGAATTATCACAATTTATCGAGTTTGCTCACGTTTCTACGATTTATCGAGTATGCCATGGCTCGTTCGTTGCATTTCCCGTTTCAAAGGCTAACGGGGTATACGTCTGTCGGATATTGAACAATAAACCGTTAGCTCGAGTATGCTGTGCGAAGCACCTCTTATGTCTTTTCGAATAAAAAAAAAATTAACGCGCGACTCGTGCGTTCTATCTTTTTACAATTTTATTTTTTCCCTTAAAGAAATTCCACGGGTTAAAAATAATTTTCTACGAATTGGTTTGTTATTTTCAAAGATAGGCTTGATAATTGATTTCGAAACATTACCGGTCAAAATTCGATTTCGATCGAATCTTTTATTCATTCATAAATTAAATTCGAAAGGACTATTTTTTCCTACGGCATTTTTATCGTTCGGATTTAATTTTGACTTATTCCTTTTTTTCAAAATACTTTATACCGAGAATTTCGATAAAAATTTACGGATGTATTATTCACGAATAGGCACGTGGTACCGTGGTGAAGAACGACCTTCTCGCTATCCACAGCTAGGAAAAACAGAGAGAAAGGATCGCGGTGAGAACGAGTTGGTGGGGAAAGGCGAATGATAAAACATGCACGAATGCACGCCTATAGTCGACTATACAGGGTGTTTCATAACCATAACGACATTTTTTTCGAAACAATAAAAAACTTTATTTCCCATTGAGTTTAAAGAATTTTTAATAAACTTATGTTCAAAATATGATTTATAAATGACTAAAAAAAACAATTAAAGTTATTACAATAAAAACAATCGAATAAAGTATTGTAATAATTTTATTTACGAAGATACGTGTCTATTAATAAAATGTTGATTATAAAAATAAATTTTTATTAAATTGTCGATCCTCGAGTCGAATGAAAAGCGACAAATTATTTGATAGGGAAACAAATAAATTCTGGTGAGTCGTAAAACTTTCCGACATTTCCGAATATCCTGCGGTAAAAGTGAGAAGAGGGCAGGACCGAAGGAAGAGGGAGAGAGAAGAGCAGGGTAAAAGTGTCTCGTCGAATCTTGATCCTCGACGAGACCGTCCGACTCGGTAACGTCCAAGCGGGGCGTCGAGAGCCAACACCGAGCGAAAGTGGGGAAATGGTTTTTATAGTGGGGAGTGACGGGGTATACCCCGGTGGAGAGCCATCGAGGGAGCAGTATCTCGCGAAGAGACGCCATTCCAAAGAGCGCCCAAAAATTATCTCCTTCGTAATAAGCGATATTAGTGAAAATCATTTATTAATTTTTTTTTCATTATCTCTCGATACGATCACAACTCTTCGCGAAACTCCAAAGTCTTCGAAGATTATCGATAATGGTCAGATTGTGCTTCCTGATATTAGCGACGGTTTCGCTCGCCCGTAAGTATCGACTCATCGTTAAATCCATCTGTTTGCATTTTACCTTAAATTTATCGAATAAATAACAAAATTAAATTGGGTAAAAAAATAAAAAAATAGATCAATATAGAATATCGAATTATTTATTTTTAGTCATAAAAATGACAATTATTTGACGCGATTTCATACAATTTATTATAAATTCTAATAATTATAAAAATTAATCTATAAAAGCAGAATATAACTCGTATAAAAATAATTGTTTCATTGCATCGTCGCGTAGTCGTCGAAATTCTCTGTGTTCCCACAGGTTCGTTGACTTCTCATTATTTCTTGTCTTGTTATTATCGAGAAAAAAAATCAACCCGTGTAGCCATTAAAAATTCGAATCACAAGACTCGTACAGCACGGTTAAATTTTCCATACAATTTCCTACAACTTTTGGTACCGGATAGTCTCGCTACCGTTGAAACTCTCACGCGTAGATTAGCGGCGAGCCAGTAGTACGAGACAGTACAGGGTAGCCCGCAAAGCGGAGAGACGGTCTCGGGAGCCGAACTTTCTAAAGTGTAAATGTCAGTGTGCGCGGTGGGCTCTCTCGTGGGTTCTTTATTGCATAAGTCGTACTGGCGGTGCTCTTTAACGTCCGAACGACGGTGAAAAATCAATCTTCCATATCGCTTTAACATTATACGCGCATTATAATATTACGGATTGCATAAGGACGAGTATTATTATAACGTTGTAACGATCTTTTACATCCGGGTTTTGCGAGATATTTTAATAATGAAGTAGAGCGAAACATTTCATTTTTCACTTCCCCGCCATAATTAACATATCTGTTTATTCGTAAAACTTAATAACAAGAAATTATGCGATGATAATAAATATTATAAAAATTCTAGAAATTATTTTAATTCGTTTCAATCGATCATTATAGATTAAAATTTATGAAATGGGAATGACAAATATAAAATATTTAAAATAAAAAAATATATATCAAGATTATAATAATAAATAAAAAATATGCGACGAAAAAGGTCAATTGAATCGATTTAATTTTTGATAACATTCGTATTGATCGATCTAAACAATTTTCAGACGCGACGATAACATGTCCCAAAAAAGACGGTCAGTATGAGGATCCGATACAGTGTGACAAATATTATCAATGCGACGATGGTCGTGCAACGGAAAAGCTTTGTCCCGATGGTTTGGTGTTCGATCCCTTGAATCGGAAGATAAACAAGTGCGATCACGTTTTCAACGTCGACTGTGGCGAGCGTCTCGAATTGCGTAAGTATATATACATATATTTATCGACCTCGCGCGTTCTCTCTATCAGGTCCGTGTTTCGTTTTTTCTTTTTTTTTCCGCGAACACCGTGTTAATTAAAAGATTTCGTCATCATTGTTGGACGAACAGGGTGCGTAAATGTCGTCATGGGTGTATTTAGTAAGGTATTTTAAAGACCGGTATACGTAGCGGATCGTTAAAAATGTCGTATTCGCTTCTTACGAATCTTAGAACCACCTCAGCCAACCCAGAAATGCCCGAGACGTAACGGATTCTTCGCTCATCCCGATCCATCGGTTTGCAACGTGTTCTACAATTGCATCGATGGCCAATCCGTCGAAATTACTTGCACCACAGGACTTCATTTCGACGAGTACAGCGGCACTTGCGTCTGGCCCGACAGTGCCGGCCGAGAGGTAATTCTTGCGATTTATTTTTTTTACATCGTTGTATTTGATTATTTTTTGCCCTTTTTTTACAACATTTGCTTAATTAATTGATCGAATAATCGAATCGATCGAGGAATCGAATTGATCGATTAATTACATAGATATTTAATGAAATTAATTAATGAGCCAAGCGTTCATTTATTTATGATAATTTTCTTACAATTATTAATTTATTATTCGTTTCAGGGTTGCGGTGTGGTCGGCAAAGTTCTCAAGGACGGTTTCGAGTGCCCCAAGGATCGTCAGACCGACTCGAGAGGAACCCAGGTTGATCATCCGAAATACGCTCATCCCGAGGATTGTCAAAAATTCTACGTCTGTCTCAGCGGCGTTACACCGAGGGAACAAGGCTGCAGCGACGGTACCGTCTACAACGACGTTAAACAACTGTGCGACGCACCCGAAAATGTTCCGGGATGGTACGTTCGTCCTTATTTATGACGATTTAATCGAAAATCCACACCAAAAGAAAAATCAAAAACATTCGCTAATAATCGTATCGATTATTATTATTATTTTTTTTTTTTTATTATTATTTCAGCGAGGATTGGTACAAGGACGATGATGAGAAGAAGGCCTGAATTCGTCCTTGAATCTCACCTGTCCCGCATCGGGACGCAAGCACACATCGCTTTCGTACTTTCATATACTTCCCGTTTGTGTAATTACGAATAAATTTTAGCTACGTAAATATGTTTTATAATAAATTACACGTTAAAATATAATAATAAAAAAATGAAAAAAAGAAACAAATACAAAACCGTACAATTTGCCTCAACTTATTTCACATCCCTCGCTCTTCGCGTGCCATTCCAACTTTTTTTTATTAACCATTAAAAAAAAAATTTTTTTATCGATACAAAAAATCTCGATCATAAAATCCGAGCGTTCCAATCGAATTTGTCCGGTAACAAAATTCTCAGCGAGACGCGAGCGTCGTTAAGAAATTCTTGCGAGTTATTTACTCGCGTCATGTTTTGTCCCTCGAGATAAACTGTCGTTCGATCGGCGATAAACGGAAATTTATTAACGATCGAGTGTAAGTCCGTTCGATTATATTTCCGGTCTCGACTATCCTGCTACTCGTTCGCGGCCTACGCATAACTGTATCGGTAGTAAACACGTCTTTTAGTCTCAAGGCAATGTATCTCGCGCTTCCGGATAACGAGAGACAACTTTACTACGTCTCGAATATTTCCTAAAATCCAGTAACGCTCGGGTCGCGAAATAACGAGCGTAATATTAAAATTTATTTATTTAAACGAGAAAATAAAATGTAAAAAATTCAACAAAAATTAACAAATTCAATTTTACCATTTTTATTTGATTTAAATTAAATTTATCCAAATCAATATTTTTCTTTTATGTCAGTTTGTATATTAATCGTATATAATTTCCCAAAATTATTCCTGTTTTCAACTCGATGAATACAAAACCGTGAAAATATTGTCAATTCTGCCGTAAAAAAGACATTTCTTTTTTCCTGAGAAAACAAAAACGAGACAAGAATCCGTATCTAACGATTCGCTCTGGTAGTTATAAAAATCAATCGTCACGGTCAGGATTAGTGTTATTCGTCGATACGTATGTATAACACGGGTTTCGAAGATCAATGGCTTCCGGAGAGCGGAAACGCGGAGACCGATACGGCGAGTTTGCCATTTTTTTTTATTTCTGGTCCCGGTACGCTCCGTCCGAGTAAATCGTCGCGCCGATGGCTTTCTCCTGGCCTCGCCTCTCTCGGTCTCTCGCGACACAAAAGGTCGACAAGCCGGCAAAATGCGGTCCCATATATACCTATTCGTATCTCGAATTCTCATTTTTATAATTTCATTTTTTTAAATCTTTTTTCTTTCGTTTTATTTTTTCATTTTATTTTATTTTCGTTATTCTTCGTATTTCGATACTCGTTCTTTTATACGTATATTCGTGTATTTTTTTGCTCTCGAGCCGTCGCGCTCGTTGCTTCATGGTTTGATTCATCGTCGTTCGAGTAAAAGGCGACGTATAGCTCGAATTTCTCTCCTCTGTAGCAGTGGCATTACTTTCGTCTCTGGTCTCTCGGTCAGTCGCGGACCTTGAAGTCTCGGTGCCCTGGGCTGTCGATCGTTACGTGCATGTCGATCGAATCTGCGCGATCTCCCACCCTCGATACGTCGACATTGCCGAAGGCTCTCGTGGAAAGTTTTTTGTTTTTCGGCGATCACCGTCTCTCCTCCCCCCCCGCCCCTATAATCTCAAAATCGCTATTAAAATCGACGAGTTCGTCGCCTTTCCTTTTGCACCTTGATATTACCACTAGTTTCCATTATTTTGAATGATTTTTTAACGATCGAACTGCTTATGAAAAAAAAAAAATTCGAAATCGAACAGCGACGTCTTCGATAATTAATTCATTCGATCGGGAGCCGAAAGCTGAACTATCGCTATGCTCTTATATAAAATCACATATATAGATAAAATAGGTAAAATAGATAATATAAATAAAATAGATACAATAGATTAAATCGGCGAAATAGATAAAATAGATTAAATCGATCAAATAAATAAATAGATAAAACAATTGAGAATCCATTTATCGAAATATTTTATTATCAACGGGCAATATTCGAAGGAATCGTGGAGAGATTTCAACGACGAAATATCTCGATCTCGAAGTTACGAAGAAAGTCCCGGAGCGATATAGGTGGCTCTTAGCAACGAGCGCGGAATGCCCATGCGTAGAGTACTTGGAAAGTGCATACTGATCAGCGACGGGTGAATATATTCACTATTCACGTCTATCAGTCACGACGCGTGGTGCGGCATTCACCGCACAGATCGTGTCTTCGCGTCTGTACACACTCGCGTCGAAAGTGCGCGCCGACGAAAGGGAGAGAAGAGGCGAGATAACCGTGAAGAAAGAGCGTGGCAAGCTGGAGAACTCGTGTACCAGAAGAATAGAAAAGCAGGCGAGCGCGTTGCAGGAATGTCACAATTTTTTTCAATTTTATTTCTCTCTTTTTCAACGCTAACGATAAGTAAAAAGTCTCGAGAAGAAAACATCAAGTCGTACGTGCCTCGGCTAAAATGTTAGAAAGAAAATTGAAGGGTTGCAGAGGGTAGTTTTTTTTTAAATTCCATAATGACAAATCAGAGTTCGACACTTTTCTTTATTACTCCAAAGTTTTTCATCGTCCGATCGATTGTAAAGGACGAATAAGAAGGAAACAGTTAGATTCAATCCACGAAAAAAAAACATAAAGTATGCAGCGTGCGAGGGGAAGTAACCGGTGCTTTTGTCTGCACGTGCGGCCCAATCGGAGGTACAACTATCGTACAGAAGGCACGATATACCGTACATAGAAGGAACGAACGAATAGAACGGGGAATAAACCGGGAGGACCCAGAACGAGGGCCTGATACTCGAAGAGGCGAGAGAGAAAGACAGAGAGATTGATAGAGAGAGAGAGCGAGAAAGAGAGGGAGAGAGGAGAGTTTCGGTAAAAGGGGTGGGGGTTGTGAAATGCATCGTCGAGCGAAGTTGTGGTGGAGGTTGATGGTGGTGGATAGGCACTCGAGCGAAACGGGACCAGAAACGAGAGACCCACAGTCACGTATCGTAGCTCACCACGAATCTCATCGCACTTACAACGACGAGGACACTTTTGACTCGTTTCGTCGTCCCTTGAATAAGAAACGAATTTTTATTTCACCGTTTTTTTATTTTTTATTTTATCGCTTCGTTTTTTGTTTATTTTTTTCGCGTATAAACGACGATCATCGAAAGGGAGGAAGATCCGTTGTTTCTTAAAAAAAAAACGAACAAAATGACGAATCGTTATTCGACGATTACTTTTCTCGTCCTCGTGGGCGTGTCCCTCGTCAAAGGACAATTCCGATGTCCCGAGGACAAGGGCTTTTTCGCCGATCCGGAACAGTGCGATCTTTATTACTCCTGCGTCGATGGAGTAGCCGAGGAAAAACTCTGCAAGGACGGCCTCGTCTTCAGGGACGACAATCCGAAGAAGGACTTCTGCGATCTTCCGGCCAACGTGCCCTGCGGCGATCGGACGGTTCTTCGTAAGTTCGATCGATTGATTATTGATTTTATGTTTCTTCGATTATTTCTTGTCGTTGAGAGACGTATTTGTTACTTTTTTAAAAGAATAATTTCAAAAGTAGAGGGTAATTTTCATTTTTACCTTCGATTCGTGCATCGAGCGAATTAAAGATTGAATTCTTTTTTGGGGCGACAGGGACGAAAATATAAGTATTCGGATTACAATTTTTACGGTGTTAATTAAATGCAAATATGTTCGATAACAAATTCACGTATAATTTGCTTTCTCACGAGTCGGCCACTTACCAGGAAATTCACTTTGGCGCGATGGTTATTTATAGAAATTCATGCAAACAGGTTAGTCTTCTAAAGGCGCATATAATCGACTTGCTTCGGGACTCGCTGAATACATTATCGTACGTGTGGGAGAGAGAATAGGAGGCTGGACATGCATTTTTTTTTTGACTCACTGAATTTTCGTGACAATCGAAAAACCGGTTTACCAAAAAAAACTCTCGATTTTTGTTTCGTTCCTTATCGTTCGACCAACGAATTTGAGTTCTCAAAGTTGGGATATCCTGTTTTTCTCGCACTATCGTGCTCGAAAACAAATAATATTCCAAGGCGAGAGTACGTTCTCACCTTGAGACTAAGTTTTTCTTTTTTCTTTTTTATAATTTCGAATTCGAGTCTTCACTGTCACTAGTGCCACTAATGAAAAGAAAAGTTGGACGAGTTAACGATAGGCAAAATAATTATTTTTTATAATAACTATTTTTCATTTAAGTATTTTTGTTTAATTTAATCGATATTTCCTTCCAACTGAATTATTAATTAATTTAATTAAATTACTAAATATGTTCATTTAATTATTCATGTTTTTAAATTTAATTATTAAAGTCTCGTAATTAATGATCTTTTAGTAAAATGAAATTATTAATATTTCACAGAGGAGCCGCAACCGTCCAAGGGTTGTCCACGTGCAAACGGTTATTTCAAACACGAAGATCCGGCGGCCTGCGATCGTTTCGTTAATTGCATCGACGGCGTAGCATCGTCCATGTCCTGTCCACCGGGTCTCATTTACGAGGACAAGATGTCTAGTTGCGTATGGTCGGTCGACGCTACGACGAATTGCAACGTGAAACGTGATTCCCTCGAGGACGGTTTCACGTGTCCCGACGAGAACGTGATCGGACCCGGCGGAAGAATTTTGCCCCATCCGACTTATCCGCACCCCGAGGATTGCGCTAAATTTTACATTTGCCGAAACGGCGTACAACCGCAGAAGGGACAGTGCGAAGACGGCACGGTTTACAACGAGGAAAGCTTCAGGTGTACCGAGCCTGAAAATGTTGCTGGATGGTGAGTTTGAGAAACTTTAATCTTTTTTTTTCTTTTCAAATCAGCGTTATAAAATTTTTTTTTTTTTATAGAAAATTGAGTAAAATTGATGAATCGTTCGATCTATCGTCTAATTTCAATTTTTATATAATTATTATTATTTTTTCGTCGATATCGTAGTTCAAAACTTGACCTCTAAATTTTTGTTTTCAGCGAGGATTACTACAAGGGAAAGAACTGATTTCGTGCCACGTTTTATTAATTAATAAATACCGTACACGTTAATGATATATCCCGCTAAAAAGAAAAGAAAAGAAAAACAAAAAAAATCGGCGTGTCGCAACGCTCGCCATTTTCTTATTTTATTTTTACTTCATAAGACAACAATAAACATATTTTTTATTCTTACGTAAGACGAAACGGTTTCTACGGATTTATTGTTCGCACTGTATACTATATCGGGTATTTTCCTTTCCCATTACGTAAGCTTCGCGTTCATATCGTGGTAAAAAGGAAAAATGTTCGAAAAGGAAATTCTTACGAACGTAAAAAAAGATAAAAATAAAAATCGACGATTTAAAAAAATTTCACGAGCTCGAAAAAGTTCGCTCGCGAATATCGTGGGGGCGTCGCGCTCGAGTTTCTTCTCGGTGATTCAATACGAACGACCGAATTTTCGAATCGTACAACCGATGCGCTTTCCGATTCTCGTACCTCGCAATTTCACCTTTTCTCATTTACTTAATTGCAACCTTTCACTTTATGTAACGCTATATTTTGCCAGATTCGCCGTTTGTGTGTGTGTGTGTGTGTGTGTGTGTGTGTGTGTGTGCATGTGCCTTTACCGTGGCACGAGAGAATTATAACACCGATATGAAAGCTCGCGATCGACCTCGATCATATTATTTCGCATTCTAGTCGTGAAAGAGAGAGAGAGAGAGAGAGAAAAGAAAACATAAATGGTGATTCGACGTGTATCGACGAAAAATATGATTTTTTTTCGTTCTTTTTCGATTATTCCCTGTGTGTCCGAGGTGAGAACTCCGCGGGTTCATTGATATTTCGAGTACTTTCACTGGATCGCCACGCGTTCTGCATTGGCCGAGCACTAAAAGATATTTCTCGACGTCGATCCACGAACACCAAAATATTACACGCTGTAAAATTCATTTTGATGAAAACAAAAACAACAAAAAATGTGATCTTTTTTTTAGTTTTTTATTTTATCCACGATGTTTATTACTATTATAATTGTTTGTAATATTTGGGCGTTTTTAATCGAATTATTGTTCGGTACGTTGGTTCGCTCTTATTACGTAAGAAACGACGAAACGCCCGGGTACTCCGTCGGATTGACTGCTTTCACTATCTGCCACAGAGCGTTCGAAGATCTGGTTCCCTCCTCGAGCCTGGATCTGGCCTCTCTTGCGCAAGATCTCGCTAAGCCCTCCGGGTACGACGCATATATACGTATCGTATATAACAATATATACGGGGCGTTCAAGCCCAAATCAACGGTTTTCGGTAACCCTCGTTCTCTGAAATTCGATCATCGACGAAATTTTCTTGATTTTATTTCGATTTTTCAATCGTATGAGAATTTTCATTTTTCAATAATCTCAATCGAATAAAATAATTAACGAGTAGCAAGGTAAAAAAAGATTGGCGAAAAAAGCTGATGCTTTTTAGGGATCTTGACGACGATAGAACAAAATGGGGGTTCGAATATCGTGGGCCGAGTGGCGCCACCTGTCGATTCGAACTGGCGGACTCGACATAAATTTATAATATACTGGGGTAATATACGATTTTTGTATTTTTGAATAATGAGTAGCCAATAATCTTGATCGTGTCGTCGCGAGGTCATTGATCAAAAAGCGAGTCGCGTGATCCATCGTGAACGTACACCTGTCGAAACAAGTGTCACTTCCATTGGACAAACGGATTTCGTATTTCCGCAAAGTATCGAACGATTGTGTAAATGATAGTGACGTCTGTCTCTCGACGCTCGGTTGGAACGACACAAGCAAAATAAACATGAAATATTATTTTCCGCGTTTTTACTAAAAAAAAAAGTGTTTTTGAAGACGATCGTGGCGAACGTTTGACGTTTGCCTATTTCTCAATCAATATTTACGATTGTGTTATTCGACTTCATCGAGTATTTCGTCACGACAATTATTATTTTACTCTTACGAACATTTTTATCGAATTGGATCGTTATAATGAAAATCTCTCGTGCCAGACTAAATTAATAAAGTCTGGCTAAAAAATAAATATTTTCCTACGGTTACTTCCTCGGTAGTTTTTACTCCAAATCGCAATATAAAAATATTAAATATACATGTAGTTTTTGTTTCGTTGTTTAAATGTAACGTTTATATATTCGTTTCGTTCGACAAATTGAAAAACATTTTTTTTTCACTGTCAGCCACCCGGTCTTAATGTACACAAAGAAAAGCAAATGTTATTAAAATATGTCAAACGTCATTTGTTCGAAAGAACAGTAGCCTTCGATTTTTCAATGACCCGTTCGTTCGACAAAGCTCTCAGCTGTTAAAACATCGCATTGTATCATCGGATGTGTCGGAATGATTTGTAACATCCGCAGGAGGAAAATCGGTATATAATCGAGATCGACAGTTCCGAGAGCGTCATTCGGCATCGTCAAATCAGTCAGGGCACCTCCTTACAAAATAACAAAAAGCTCAAACGTGTCTGTGTCTGTGTCTGTGAGAAAGAGAGAGAGAGAGAGAGAGAGAGAGAGAGAGAGAGAGAGAGACAAAAATACGTGAAAAAAGAGGGGAGAAACGGATCGTCGGAGACGGAAAGGTCCGAAGCGGAGAGTCGATCGTCGTGTGTGTGCGTTTCGTCGTGAGAGTCCGCGGGCGGTTCTCGAGACACGATATTGTGCGCGCCGGCTGTATAGCGTATTGAGAGTGAAGGGGGCGCCCCTACGAAGTAGTTCTCTCGAGGCCGCGAAGTTAAAGCCGTAGAGAACGCGAACGTCGTTTGGACGATATTCTAACTTGTCCAAGTAGTCAGAGTCCGTTACCGAGCAGACGTGATCGTCTTTTTCGACCGAACACGCGAGATGAGGCAAAACACGAGAAACTACTTGACCCTATTGGCCTTGGCGGCAATTTTTTCCCCGGGTGAGTAGATACAAAAATATCTGTGAAACAAATTTTGATTAAAACAAATCGAATAAAATCAAATAATAAATTAATCGCATTAATAAATTGCGTCGCGTTTCCACGAGATACAACGATTCCCTCCACCCCCGATCCATGCTCATCATTATTTTTACGTCCGTTACAAATATCTCGCGACGATAGATCGTACATCCTCGATCGTCGTAGCTAAATTTAATGTCAATCTAAATTTTGGAAAATTTTTCAATTATTTTCGACGGAATTCGAGGTTGAAATGATTTTTGAAAAATTGTCACCATCGAGGTTTCTGTGTGATTTTGTACTAGTCGCAGCTTTGACTCGATATCTCGATAAATATTTTCGATTGGAAATATATATATACATAGAGATAGATAGATAGAAAGAGAGAGAGAGAGAGAGAGACTTACGACATCGTTGAGAATTTTACAAGCCAGGTGGCGGTGTAGGTACGCTTTCACTGCTTCCTATACTGGCCGAGCACAAGAGATCGAACATATGGTTGTATTGACGTAGAACTGGAATCTTTATGGCGCTACTGTATATATCTGTATACATTGTGTGATATAATGATGAGCCAATACGCGTCGAGGTCTCTCGGAGGATGATTTTACATTACATCTCAGGCGTATAAATGCTTCCTTATTTATTATTCAATGATATGCGAAGATTATGTTCATACGGCGCACCTCTTTCGCACGTAGTCCTTCCCTCCACTCGGACACGTTGCGGTGCTATGTCGAAGTATCGAGGCTGTCAACGAGTGTCAGAACCTTAGGACTTAACTTTAAACATCTTTTTTCTATTTACGATATTTAGATATTTTTTTTATTATTATTTCGAGTCACCTTCGATTATTTAATTGTCATTTTTTTTATTTGTCTTTATTTTTTGGACCAGACCATAGTTTTTGATAATTGATCAATTATTTTGTAATTTTTATTCGTTTTTTTTCGCATTAAATTTTTTTTTATAGTGTACAAATCTTTCTTGCTCCTAACGCTTTGATATTTTTGGGGTTATATTTTGTAAATGTATGGAAAAATTCGTCGACGAATAGAAGCAAAAATTTTAACTCCCATTGGTCATCGTGGCGCAACGTTTTTTGTGCCGAAAGTTCATTGAGGCCTGAGAGGGAACGGTTGACTTTCGAGACGCGCCTCGGGGCATACGTATGTACACACAGACACACACACACACACACACATAAACACATACGCACTAAAATACCATAACGAATTAGCGAGAGCGCGGATAAATTGTCTGGGAGAATTTTTATCGGCGTTTGCCACGGTGAAAGTAAATAATACGCCGGCATTTACAATGTGGGAATTATAATTGACAACGAATACAATACAACCCGAATAATTCTTCGAGCCGTTTCACGACGACAGATTGTGATCTGAATCTTCTTTGCCGCACAATTATACGGCAAACAATGCTCGTATTAATTAAAACGCGTGGATATCGCGCGCAGATCTTAATTGCCATTTAAACAATTTTTATTAATTCAATTTTAATTCTTTTTTTTCAATATTATACAAACCTTTTTTATTTCTCTTATTGTCTTACTCATTGTTTTTTCTATGCCACTTAATTAACGTTAATTTTTCAATATATCGCGTAAAAGAACTATGTCTTAAATTTATCTATGATGAATAAAATAAAATAAATAAATCAGAAACAATACAATTAAATGAAGAGTAATAAAAAATATAAAAAAATTATTGAGGTTAATGAAATAAATAATAATAACCATGATTTTTCAATCATTCAAAATAATCAAATGATATTATAAAATAAATAAAAAAATCACGATTGTTTAGGCAGAAAAAAATAAAAAAGTTTTTACGAAAGTTTTGTTTAAATTAGCGTTAATTTTTCTATATAATCAGATGAATAAGAATAATTTCGTTATTTTCATCATGATTAATTTCCCTTTTTTATCAGCCTTGGGAACCGCTCTTTACGGAGCACCGGCTTGCCCCGATCCCTGGGGTGTGCACGCCTATCCTCATCCCGAGGACTGTGGCTCGTTCTTCCTTTGCACGAACGGCACCCTGACCCTCGAGCACTGCGAGAACGGCCTCCTCTTTGACGGCCATGGAAACGTGTACAACCACTGCAACTATCACTGGGCCGTGGACTGCGGTGAACGCAAGGCTGACCGTAAGTAGTTACGAAAATTGCATAGGTACACCCCATCCTTGCCGGGCGTATCGCCTTGCGGCGCGCCCTTTACTCTAAGTTCGTTACGTCGCGATCGACGAAATTTTATTTATCAAGGTCATTGATCCTTTTTTTTATTAATCAAACATTTATCTTGTTCTTTCTTCGTTTCAGTCACACCGCACAGCACCCCCGGCTGTGAGTATCAGTTCGGTCTTTACCCAGACAGCGACTCGTGCAGTACGTCTTTTATAAAGTGCGTCCATGGAGATCCGATTCAAGAGCCTTGCTCGCCGGGACTCGCTTACAACCCGAAGACTCACTCTTGCGTGTGGCCGGACGAGCTAATACCCTATTGCAATCCCGAGGCCATCGTTGGTTTCAAATGCCCCACGAAGGTTCCCGCTCACACACCCGCCGCTCGTTTCTGGCCTTTCCCAAGGTACGACTCCTCTTATCACCGATCGATTATCACTAATTTCGAGTATTCATTTTTTTAAGTCTTAAATTTGTTTACTTTGTTACAAATTCAAATTGTTATTGAATTTTTTATTTGATTTTTTTATTATTGTTATTAAATTAATTTTTTGTTCATACTTTCATAGATTCGCCGTACCTGGTGACTGCGGCCGACTTATCACTTGTGTCGAAGGTCATCCTCGTCTTATCACCTGCGGAGATGGAAAACTTTTCGATTCTCTGACCCTGGGTTGCATGGATCCTGACGAGCACCCTCACTGGTTAGTCGACTCGAATCGTTTTTATAAAAAATCTCTAATCATTTCAATCACTCATTCGATTCTCGTATCCTAATTATTTCTTTTTTTTTCACTATTTTAGCGCACAGTAGTAACTCTCGAAGAACATCGGAGAAAACCAAATCTATTCCTTTCGGCGTTTCAACAATTTCCTACATCTCCATACGTGGAGACGAAGTCACGAACATCGAACGCCACTCGATATCTTCGAATTTCTCAAATCGAGAGCGAGGATAGATATCATCGATCGTATTTCAATCATTTAAAAAAAAACCAACATAGAGAATTCTGTACATTTTTCATTGGACTTTGCACCTCGCAAATTAAGATGAAACGAAAAATCGTAGACGCTTTTTCCGCTCGTCGACGTCGCGAAGCGATTGTACTAGAGATGTATAAATAAATAACTAATTGGAACCATTGAAACAAATAATCGATTTTGAGTATTTTTCAAATCATCGTTCGACTTTACTACACCAATCGTGTCTATATACTATATATATATATATATGTGTGTATTGTTTATATACACCGAGGTATCAAATAATTCGCACAATAATCGTATCTTCGTATCGAGCGTATTTTACGTATAAAAAATATACAACGTAGACTTTATTCCACGAAATCTAAAATACAAACAATTAGATAAATTCGTATTACGATAAGTCTCACACGTGGTGGGTTGGGCAAGGGATACGAGGGGACGATTTCGTTTTGATAATATTTACATTTTCGATCGTGGGACGACAGGGACCAGGAACGATGCACGAAATCGCGACATCACGAAAATTTACGGTGTAAATAGATAAGCTCGACGATAATACCAAATTTAAGAAAAAAAAAAAATAAGAAATTTGGAATTTCCATACTCGAACAAATCGTTCGGGCCGAAGTATGAAAATTCTTTAGGGTTGAAACAAGTTAATCCCTCGTTCGATGAGTAACGTCGTCTCGTTCGTACATTTTTTAGTCAGTAGTCGTAAGTCGTCGTATTATCGTCTCGCTGTATACAAAAAGAAAATGATAAGGAAAATGTGATAAATCTAGTTCCTGGGTCTTGCTCTCAATTGAATCGGAACAGCACCGGCTGGTAGCGGTGGAACGCCGGGCGGAAGATTTTCCTCTTCGGGTTCCTGCTCGTTGCGTCCGTCGGGTAAATCACCCTCGAGACTCGGGGGTGTCGTCGGTACGTCGCAGTCCTCCGTTGGTGGCACGACGCATCTTAGCGATCTTCGATCGAACACGAGCATCGCCGGACACCTTTGAAGACGGGGGTAGCCACCCTGGCATTGCCAGTAACGATTGCACGATTTTCCAAGTGGCACGTTACCATTGGCGTCGTCGTTGCACAGAGCTGATGGACAAAAAAAATTAAATACAACGATTAATTGAATTTCCTTGAGATATAAAATTGATCGAATTCGATTTGGGGGAATCAGGAATTGTTCGTCGTATCGCCTCATTTCTCCGACCGTGGTAACGAATAGTTTATTCCTTCGACTCGAGGAACAAAAATAAATATTCACTACGTTTTCTCGCCATAAAAGAAAGAAAAATGCGTCGGTCGTTGAATAAATATTAAATTAAGAAGCCCACGCGAAGCGTCCTACTCGATTTTCCACGCTATTGTAGAAGATCTTGCGAACGGAATTTCATTTTACGGTTTTGCTTCGTGCGAGCTTTTGTATGAAAAAAGAAAGAAAGAAAAAAAAGGCGTCCCGCTTAATTAATGCTAAGAGCGTCTGGCGTTGTGTTAAAACCGCTAGATTCCACGTAAGGTGGAACAGAGGCGTGTGTAACACAATCGGTTGTCTCGGAGGAAATACATAATGATAATAAACACGTAAGTAAATGGGATAGAGAGGAAGGAGCGTCGAGGAATACGTGTGTGAATGTTAATGCGTACGGCCTGTCTGCATATATATGCACGTGTGAATTACCACTAGAAGGCCAGTGACTCTCAATAAACGTGATGAGATTAGCCGACGAAACAAATCTCGAAGATTTCGTTCGAGATTCAACGTGTCTCGTGAAACAAAAAAATTCAAATAAAATGCAAAAATTTCATTAATATAAAATATCTTTTAAAAAACCGGTTTTTCTTTATTATTTTGCTCGTTAAAGATACTTAAAATATTGTAATTCGAAGCGTTCGAGGGAAAACTTTTCTAACGGACTGTCTTCGCGAAAGTGAAACCAGTAAAATCAACGTTCTCGAGATCTCGCGAGTGTGTGCGCGTTCGCAATAGAAATGATCGAGAGATTCTCGGAGCCAGGCGGAGATGCGAACGAGCACATTTGAAAAATTCGTATTAGAAAGTGAGAGTGGAGTATCTCGGAGGAATTTGGGGAAGGACGTGGTCGCGATATGTATGGAGATGGCTCGTTAAAATATCGTGGAAACGAACAAGATTTCTTAAATTTATCTACGATGAATAAAGAAAAATACTTGAAAAAATTCGTTAATAAAAGATATTGAAAGACTATTAAAAATCATTAAATAAATAATAATAACAATGATTTGTTAATTATTCGAAATAATAAAATGATAATATTAGAAAATTTGTCTAAGAAAAATTATAGAGTTTTTTTTGTTGAACTTACGATGTTTTTGACATCCCTCGACGTTCTCGGGCCAGTCGCAGGATCTCGCTCTCTCGTTGTAGAGAAGACCACCGATGCAGAGCTGTTCGGTCGCGGTTCCGTTCCAGCACGTCCAATATCTCGTGCAGGACGTCTCGTGGCCGAAAATTCCATAGAGCCAATCGCAGTGTTCGGCGCCGATCGGTGGATTTGCCTGACGCTTACCGTCGCAATAATTTGCGCGCCAGGGATAATCGCAACCCTCGGTAACACCCCGATGTTTACCAGCGAAAACGAGACCGTTCGGGCAGTCGAAGAGTTCGGGACGACCGCTGACGCATTCCCAGTAACGATCGCAGTAATCTATGTCACCGACTACGCGAGCTTTCGTCTGGCACGGATCTTCCTGCTGTTGCTTCTGGGCGAGGAGACCTAGGAGATTACAAATTCATTCGTTACTCGATCATTAATGATTAATATATTGTATTTTATTTCTTCAAAATTTTATTTATTTTCAATAATTAATCAATTTTACTAATTCCTATAAAGAAACGAGTAAATCGTCGATGAATTAATAATTGTAATTTATATTTATAATAGTTTTTCATCGTCGATCTGAAAATAATTATTTTTTGATATTTTTTGCAAATATTTTGGAGTATTTGAATTAAGGAACGTTATGAAAAAAATAAATAAAATAGCTCGATGCTTACATTGTGGAATGTATACGTGGAAAAAGTGACGGGTGAAATCGCAATCTTGTTAATTCTAGAAGGACGACGAGATTGTGAGATTCGCGATGTAATACCATCGCTCGACGACAGCGACGAATACATCCGATCGTCTGCATAGTAATTCGATTTCACGTACGTATACCACGTATCGACAGATTGCTCGATACTATCTCGACGCGCCGTTATGAATTTAATATATCTTTTATTCAACGTTGTATTCAACGACGTTAAAAATCTTTATTTTAATACGAAACGTCTCTCACGCGCCTCGAAAATGACGGACGATCAATTTTGTACACAACCCAGTCGCTAATTAATCAAATTTACCTCGAGCTCTCGTCGAAGCTTTGCGACCCGGAGAAAATCATTTTTCATCGTTGTTACACGTAACGATCGACTCGAGCGCCGCGAGCGCGAGAATATTCGTGGCCGAAGGGTAAGCGTAACGATGCTTGATGAATTACAGTATGAGAAGGTTTGTCGGGGAACGCTCCCAAGCAAAAGAATGAAAAAAAAGGAACGAGATCGCGAGTGAGAACTCGGGAGGAGTGCGCGGAGTGAAAGTCGACGTTTGGGTTAGCCTTGACCTGGGACCTTCGACCCCCACCCCCTCACTCCCTCTCTCTCTCTATCCCTGCTAGGTTCCCATCCTCCGAAAATTTGGAGACTTATAATTTACTTGCCGAATACGGCGTAATATTCGCTGTTCTAAGAACGAAAATTTAACGACGATCGTTCGTCGCGATCGTGAGGCGATAAGGTCGAAAAAGTCAATAGCACGCTATTTTGTTATTTTTTGTGTGTAATTTAGAAATTAATATTATCTCCTCGTATGTAAGATTTATGCTAAAGAGAAATCCGTTGATTTATCGTTATTATCGTTATCTATAGTAGGTACATTAATTTATTCCTCGGCGCTCATCGATTTTATTATCGCGTGTCGCGATAAAGAAATCCGCGAGAGCTCAGAGAGATTGAACAACGAAAGCGAATCGCGTGCGAGTCCGCGGTGGAATTTCACGGACGGTACTTGCCTGCCTCGTCTGATCACGCTCGCTCCGTTTCTACTGGACCGTTTAAGTGAATCTACTTCGTGACTCGTAATTTCGATTTAATTCTAAAATTTATTTTGATGCAACAAAGACTCGTGGTCTTATTGTTAGATATGCGTATAAAAAATTGCATAAAAAAATTAACTCAGTCTGATCAATTACTGGCTGTTTCTACTGGAGGATTAAAGTCACCCGTAAATGTGTTTTTTTATGACGAAAAACGTTGAGAAAAGCCATAGTTTCGTTTGTCTGACCATACGCAGCCCTTTACTACTTAAATGTTAAGTATCCGAGTCTCGGGAACGGGGGCTTTTGAAAGGCGCGGTTGATTTTGAAAGGAATCACAACACGCTAGATTCGTACGAATGTTTCTACTACGTGCGACTGTAACATTGATTGAGGCCAATGTAGGCATGAAGTAAAGTTAGATATACTTCAGGCTCACTTCGAGTCTTGAGCATTCAAGAATTCCTTTCGGTCTCCCTGTATCACCCATTTACCATTCTATATTCTACTACATTTATAATACGTACATATATATATATATATATATATATATATATATATATATATATATATATATATGTATATATATATGTATGTATAATGCTTATAGTATAATACATTGCAATTTATAAAAGAACTATCGAATCGTGCAAAAGTAGAATGCGCGATCCATTATCATATTTGGCCTGAGAAATAAATTCATTGTTCTCTTATTCTCGCGTGTGTGTATTATTGTACAGTCGGGATCAAGAGCGACCGTTTAAAACTTTGGTCCCGGCCGAACGTAAATTCGAAACCAACAAGCTTCTGTCCGAACTTTTCGTCAAGACTGTACGCACGATAGGTATAACGAATGAACGGGTCAGGCTTGTCGAACGTGACTCTAGTTTCATTTTTTAATTCAATTTTTTCTTATATGTTTACTTCGATGCACGACTCTGCAGTTATCGTAAAGATCGTTATAAAAATAGGGCGGTCCCTCGTGGCTATGTCGTGAGGAAGTGACGAAGGTTCGTGCATAAAATAATGCTTTTAATTTTTCGTACGAAGTTTGTACTTATCTTTTCAATCGCCATGCCCAAGTAATCAATAAATTATCGCATGTTATTTAAATAATTAGTATTTTTATTTTCCCGATAATTTATCATTTTTGTTAAATTGTTGTCGTTTTAAAAATGAGCAACATCGATTTGATTGGCGACTGCACCCACGAGCAAAACGCGGAACATTTTTTGCCCGGCGTCGGGAAGGAAAAAGCGAGAGCAAACGATCGATTTTATTTTTATCGCTGAATGAGCCACGAGACCCTGAAAACCCATCCGCTCTAGAACTAAGCCGATTACGCTCGAATACACCGTTAATCGATTGAACACGACCGCGCGACTATAGAAGCTTGCTCGTGCGCGTCAATAAGATTGTCGGGAGACGCGGCCTCCAGGCGGTCGAAGACATCGATACGCACAATAAAAAACAAAATTGCCGAGGCGTCTTTCAACTTCGGAGAATCTCATCTAATGATAATAATAATGATAATAATAATAATAATAATAATAATAATAATAATGATAATAATAATAATTGATCGCGGAATTTGAATTTACATAAAAAACGAATCATCCATTAGATAACTCGTTCGGGCGAAAAAACAGATCTTCCGTTAATATAAAATGCCGATCGTTAAATAGGATTGAGAAGTTAACCGACGTAGCTGTAATTATGCAAATACGTAGAAAAATTCTCCAGGAATCTTTCGACTTTCGAGCTCGTCTCTCGTACCAAGCTGGAAAATAGATCACGATCTTTTACTGCCGTTTCAGAGAAGAAGATAAAAAAACGATACCGAAGGCGATAATATACAGCGAGTAATCGAGCCAGTGGAAAAAGTAACCCGTAGGATACTCAGACAAACAGGGTGAGGTCCCCTAGACGTTATGCAAGGCTCGTCCGAGCGTTTAGTTTAAGCCAGTGCTTCGTTGGCTCACTTTCCCTTCCTTTACGACTATCCGTAAACGAGCTCTACGTGTGTGTATACGTATACGTGGTATACTCGTATGGCGTCTCTTACTGTTAGATCTAAGAATACAGAGGACGTCATGGACACCGGCATGAGAAACGAGCGCGCGTCTCTCCGAGTCTATCGCGTCGAAACGCCAAGAACTATAAATAATTTCATTCGCTAATCATCGACATTTAATCGTAGAAATGAAAGAACAATTATTAATTTTTTTCATTATTTTTAATATAAATTTGCGAAAATTTATTTTTCCTTTATTATTCATTTTAATGATATAATTTGTAATTTCTGTCACGCGAATGAATTCGTTCGAAGGAATCGACGAATCGAGATACGAAACGGTCGAATTTCTTCGATGGGACTGCGAGCCAGGCCCCACATTCGATTCCTTCCGTAAAGTGCAATGCTCTCGCGTTACCGTACGCGGCGCTATAAAATCCTTCGACAACGCCATCACCGCGCCTCGGGGCGTCTTTTACGAGAAGCTCTGTGTGCTTGTGTCTGTCTATGCAATCTCCTTGAGACACACATCGGAGCTACGTGTATGCGCGGTCGTTTCGACTCTCTTGCATTTCGGTTTTTACTATGTGTCTTTTACTAGCTATCACTTCTTTCCGGTATCCCGTTATAGATATATATATATATATATATATATGTATATATATGTATAGTAAGGTATCAGAGGGTGAGAGCACTTATATAGTCCCGAATGGTAAAAGTTTCCAAGTGAGAGTCAGCCGAATGCACGGATGATTAGATCTGCGACTGCGCGCGGAGATACGATTAGATTTTTCTCTTTTTATTTTCTTCGTAAGTACGAAGTTAACGGTCTCGAGCTTGAGGCAGAATTTTTTTTTATCCATCGTTTCGGAAAATATCGTCTTGCATAATATTATTTCTTTGCGTTCGCAAGGAAACGATAAATTATCTTGAATACGTCCAATTTCTATGACGAGAGTAATTTTAATTCGAATTGCAGGATCAAAAAATGTTTTATTATGTGCGAATATGGATAAGCAATTTGGCGAGGATTTATGTCTTTCGTGAGTATTCTCGTGATAAAGAGTCAAATTGAATAATGAGAGATTGTAAAAAAAAATGTTCAATGAATTAAGTTTTAATGACTCGAACGGATTAAGGGGAAGAAGAAAATTTCCTCGTCTAAGTTCGTTCGACGTGATTGCTTCGAGAGAAAATTGTGTTTAAGGAAATTGTTCGCAAATACGTAATTATTCGGCTCATTTTTGTCTCGGTAACTCTTATTAAAACTCGCGATAATGATAACGATGAGATGCTGATAACGATGATTATATTATTTGCGATGAATCAAAACGTTCGTTCAATCTCTGAGAGAAAAAGTTCTAAGAAAAACGAAGGTATATAATCGAGGAAATGCCACGGTTGATATATAACTTTATAAGGGAAAAATGAGTAATTGTCCTATTATCGAACGAACTGGAAATACCACCCTGGTTACGCACGCACGGAATGGAGAATGAAGGTAGTCGGTGTATTTGAACGCCTGTCTCGTTGAAGGTGAGAACGAGAAAGAGATAAGAAAGAGAGAGAGAGAGAGTGATGAGATAGACAGAGAGGGAAAGAGAGAAAGAGAGAAAAAAGAGAGAGAGAGAGAGAGAGAGAGCGAGTGAATAAGTGAGTGAACCGGCAGTTGAGCTACTTTCATATTTTCACTCGTGCTGAGACGCGGGAGAAAGTGCGCGCCCGCGCGCACTCACAAGATGTGTGAAACTCCACGTCGTCTCGATCCTCGTCGCGAGGACGTTCGCCATTGTTTTTCGAAGATGATTGCGCGTAAACGCGAATTAAATGTAATAATAGGCAAAAAAATGCGAAGGATTGTGTCCCGATCGAAGGAAATCGTTAGATAATTATTAGCTGTATCGATCAATTATTATTAACGAAAATAATTATTCTTTTGAATTGCGATTTTTATATTAATTTTTTAATCCTGAATTTTATAATATATTTTAGAGGCGTTGGTTACATTTGTATTATTTTCAAAGGAGCCGGGGTTGCGCGATATCGTAAAATTGATGAAAAATAACTAAAAAAAGATATAAACAATCGAACCAAAATAGTTGAATTTACGTAAGTCGAATATGACACAACAAATCCCGTTTCTTTCTCATTTATTCCACGTTCGTACTATGTTACAGGACTATGAAGTGAATCTCGTGAATATAAATGAATCCGGTTCTTTTAGTACAAACATCGTTAATTCTGCCAATACGGATAAAAGCGAAACGGCTTATATCTTTCCGTTTTGTAAATCGCTAAAACAGCCAACCATCGCCCATTGATTTCGTCGCGTAATTAATTCATCGACCAACTCGACATTTTGACAGGAATAATTCAATCATAATTAACATACTCGATATACGTTCGTCGATAAAAAAATTCGAACGAAACGTCCATCGGTCACTCAAAAATTCCGGACAAAATAACGAAATACTGGAAAAATTGATCGTCGATCGGATAAATATTTAAATAAATGAACAAAAAAAGAAGAAAAAGAAGAAGAACTTACCCCGAGCAGCTACGAGGACCAGAAAGAACGAGATGGCTTGCGACGATCCCATTCTGCAGGCCGTTGGTGTTCTCGTTGATTTCTTGTTGTTGTTTTTCGTTAAATTAAAAACGAGCCCTTCACCATAAAATTAAGAAGCCGCGATGGGGCGAATGATCTGGTTTAAATGATAAACGAATAAACAAACAAACGGAAAATAATAACAATGACGTATTGTCGTCGTTGCAGCAGGAGCGGCGTGAGAGAAGACCGAAGAAGCTTTGCTGATGGGTTTTCGTGTCGGGACTGGTCACTGGGAGAGGCCTTTGGCTACGGGTCTTATATGAGCTCCCCACTCTTACGGCACTGGTGGTGCTGCTGCTGCGGCTGCTATGGCTACGGCTGCTGCCGTTTCTGCCTCTGATGTGTTCCACTAGGAAGGCCCCCATGGCTTGTTTCAACGTACGTATAACACGACTTATTCTGTTCCGTGGGCCCGCTAATACCCCTCTGCCTCGCATCTACCCGGTGTACTCTCAGCAGCGGACCTCGAGATCTTTCTCATTGATACGACCATAACACTTCGTTAGTGCACGTTTTAATAATATTCACGATATTCGCCAAGAAAATGTATTACAAACGTGGCGAAACCTTTTTTTCTACGAAATCTTAACAAATAAGTGTACACGAAAGAAATAAAAATATTTATAATATGCAATATACTTTTTGTTCCCGTTTCGACAGAATTTTTTTAGTTCTCGAGAAAATGTGCAAACAATTGGTGAACGGTGGGGGAAAAATATCATTGTTGGAACTAGGGAGGGATTTTAAAAAAATTTATATTTTTCAGGGTATTAACGTAATTCGGTGAAGTTGCTGCGATTTTCTTTTTCGATAGCACGAAGACGCCATTTTATAACTCAATTTGCAACTTTGAAGAAATTGTTATTATTGCGTCGACTGAAATTTTGTCGTGAAGTTCTTTTACGTACGAAAAGAAAGCACGCAAAAAAGAATAAAAAAGACGGAGAAGAGACCGCGATATTTATCGACGCTGTGAAACCAGTTTTCTTTTTTCTTCTGTCTTCGCTCTTATTTCCATTCCTAAAATCTTTGTTCGATTTTTCTTCGCCTTCTTCGTCGAATGACGGACCCTTCGGTTGGTACGTTATCTAGACATTTCGATCGAGCGAGCGATCGGATCGAGTCTGTACCTAAAACGAAGGGGTTGAGACGCGCGCCGCTGGGCCCTAGTGAAAAAAGTCAGTACGCGTCAGACGAGGAATGCTCCGAGACTCGGGTCGATCGGGCGTGAAAAATGTCCATCAATTCGAACGAAGATTTTTTTAATCGATCGCTTCGATCATTCTTTATGAATCTCGTTCTTTTATCACTCCCTGCTTTGCTTTTTTTTCCTGCGGAAAACGTTGACTTATAATTTAATCATAAATGAATTATAAATTATAAGAGTCGTATCGAAAGGGCAAACGAGTCAATGTTAATTATTTATATATGGAATTTTATTATTTCTTCTCGATTGAAATGTCACGAAAATCGTTTTGAATTCATCGATCGTTTAATTAAATAAAGGAAAACATTGTTGGTATAAAATGCCGACGAATTCGTCGAATAGCGCGGAAGGCGTGCCTCTCTTTCTTTCGCCAGAAAAGCCCGGCAGCGATTAACGAGGAATGTGTCGTAAAAATAATAAAAGTAAGGATGACGATCGCGAAGAACGCGAGGCTCGCGGTTTAGGCTTCTGCCAACGCTCCGTGACTAAAGTGCTCGGTGGATCGTCGGATAGGTACGAGGCTGCAATTAATTTTTGTTTTACACACGAACAGGGGCAAGTCTCGAGGAAATTTTTACAAGCGTTGCTCCAGCAGCGCGGATCTTCCTCCATTAAGGGTTTTTTGTTATCGACGTTTCTTCGGTGGCGGCGAAGTCAAACTACCGGTGAGTTCGATTTGAGAACGCTCGCTTCGAGTATTATACGTCGGCGAAGCACGCTGGAATCGCGAAGCTGTTTGGTCGCTGCAAGACCGAGGCCTTTACGGTTTCTTTCATCGCGTCTTTTCACACGATGAGTCGGTGAAAATAAAGTTAAAACCCGTTCCGCCATGAAATACCGGAGTAATTCGTATGATCAATGTTCCGGCCACTGGCAGATTGTCCATGCGAATAATTCGACACGTATTGCCTCAAAAGAAATAATAAAGTTCAAAGTAAAATAAAAATAATAAATTTGTCGCTGTAAAAAAAATTCAAAAAGCGTCTATAATAACGAATAATGATAAATAAAAGCAAAGAATTATCAATTTATTACACTTATCTTTTATACGAAATATTCTGAAAATTTTGATAAAAACAAAGAAATTAAATTCGAGAGTTTTTATTTTTTGATAATGATTGGACGTAATGAAATTTTTATTTAAATCTTTCGATGATACGAATTGATGAAAAATCAAACAACTATTTATCTCGTAATTGGAGCGACGAGAAAATCCATCGAGGTTAATCTCGCAACGCTGCACTAGTAAAACGCAGCTCGATAGAAAAACCTGTCGATGAACATACATCGTACGAGTAAAGCGAGCTATCTGCTTGTGGCGGCCAATCACTGCGCAAATTTATTCTCGTACAGTGAGTACTCGCGTCGATGTTCCAACATCTCATATAAAATCAACAATCATCCAATCTCTCCTTAGGATAGAAATCTCGTATTTTCACTTCTTTCGGATGAGTTTAATATTATTCTAAATCGATTTCTTTTCCTCGATATTTTTCCGTCCGTTTACTCTTTGCTTCATAAAGCACGCGTACCTCTCGTGCGATTTCCCCGGTAGTAATAATCCGACGACTCGTTTCGACGAATAAAATCGAACGTGATTGTGTACGATAATTATTCGACCGATACGTTATTATCGTTATCGTTGACTGGATGAAACGAAACAAAAAATATAAATTGAATTTCGACGAATCTCAAAACTTGTACGTTTCGAAATGTACGGTCGATCGTTGGTGACCGGAAGTCTCTCGTCTATGGTGAAAATAATCATCAGGGTGGGGAACGTGAGGGGGATGAAGGGGAGTGACTCTAAAATTGTTCTGTTTCATAATATTTTAGCAGCATCGACTGGTAAATGCCGACAAAGTGTTGGGTGACCATTCGTCGTCTTATGAGAATTAGGCAGGAAGCAGCCCCGGGCGATAAGGCAATACCTACTATATATACCGACGAGACTAGAGACTCGAAATTTTTTAACCGCTCAGATTTCTATCAGCCGATTATGTGTGTATTCGTTTATTGCACGATTGTGCTGTAATATATATATATATATGTATAATGTCGTATAAATATTCAAATTAATATTAATCGTGACTAATGAGATTTTAGTTGAACATAATAACCTTAATTTAATTCAATAAGTGAATATTACACAATACATAATGCTTTTATCTCGAGAAAATCTCAAACATTTTTCCTGATTGATTAATATTATATATTTATGTCCTCTCGAACCATATGTTTATATAAAATTTCGCAATAATTTTCAACGACCATCACCGTATAGTTAGTTGATTAAAACATTAACGAACCGTACCAGATGATTCTATGCTAACATATAATCTCCGGTCTGGGACGCGCTCGTTATTCGACCTGATAATCTCGTCTCTCCCCCCTCGCAGTCTCTTTTTCTCTCTCTGTCTCTTTCTCACTCTTTCTTTTTTTCTTTCTCTCTCCACTTGAAACTGTGAGAATGGTCACAAGAGGAAATAGGATTCATGAACCGAACAATGGCACTCGCGGTTTCGAAATCTTCGAAGCGTGGAGTACAACAACGACGTCCGTCGCTTGAATGTAGAATTAAATACGACTATTTATATATATATATATATAGGGGAAAAGGCAACCACCAAAGCGCAACACAATATTTCTAAAAGAATATTTTTCTATTTCTTTCTCGTCAGGCATAGTTTAACAGCTACATAAATTTTTTCTTTTTTTCTTCTATTAAATATATAACGGACGAATTATGAAACGGGCGAAAAATTATTAAAAAAAAATGAATAGAAATTGAACTCAGTGACCTGAACGAATGATCAATTTTGTAAAACGAAAAAACAGAACAATGTTTATAATTTATTTGGATCGTAAAGTTGAGATTGTACACCAACCTGTCGTGTAATATCAAGATTCTTATTTCATTCATTGTGATCTCACGATGACGCTCTCCATTCGAAAATCATCTGTACATGGTCGATATTAATCATCGTACTCCCATTGCTCGCGAATTTTCGTCAGCCTCGGGATCGCATTTAATGCTCACTCGTGCACACCTAACGATTATAATGATTAATTCTATATATAGCGAGGCTCTCGTTGCACGAAAGCTACTCGTAAGGACGTTTAACTAAGGGCAAATGTACATCTTGGAAAGTAAAGTTTACTTTACATCTAGTGTAATACGATATTAACACTTTCAATTTCGCAGAAACGATTTAATCGCTGAGTACAGTCCGTTATAATTAGAAGTGTATCGTATTTATTTCAATTTTATTTTTACATTCAGTCAACTTTACGTTATGATCGTTGTTAAATAATTTGTTATTACGTTAGAACGCGACAAAACAATGCGATAATTAGTACAGAAAAAAATATATATATTCGTTGAGAAATTGAATAATATGTTTTTTACGTAATTTTCCCATTCGCATATACGAATCGCGGGTACACGAATTTTAATCACACCATTGGCCTTCGCATTTGCCACTGTGACGAGGTTAAAGATCGAAAGGATTACGAGATTAAAGGCCTTTTTGTTTCGTCCTAATTATATTTAGAATTCGGCCAATTTATTAAAAATAAAAAATTTTTCTTAAAATGAATTATTATGTAAATAATAATTTTGAAAAAAATCATTCCATCCTTTTTTTATAGTAAGTGTATTCAAAGTCCAGTCAATATGCGTACAAATTCATTTTTTTAAATATTTCATTAAAAGAAATCACGAAAATATAATTGTCAATTTTTTCATCATAATTGTATACCAAATTCGCTTAATTTATTCAAAAAATCGTTTTCGTTTTAAATAAATTATCACGTAAGCGAATATTTTGAAAAATAATGCGTTGTACCGCGCGTATAGAATTTCATATTACACACGAAGATACCTATCGAGCAATACGTACTCGGTGCGAAAGGTAAGAAGAAAAAAGTACACGGGCAAGGTATCATCAAAAGTGAGAGCGCGTACGCGTAGCGTTATAATAATAAGCCCGCGGGGGTCCGAAGAGATCGCGAGAGGCGGCAACAGCAGCCGAGACAGCGACGTTGTACTCTCTTGGGTTTCTCTGTCTTACTTGACCATTAAACGTACGGCCGTAAAGAATTTTCGAATGGCTGACCATGAATTCTCCAACGTCCGACACGCACGTGGGCAGGCGCGAGCTCTGTAGCAAACGTTGAAAGAAATCCTCGAAGATGCGCGTGTAATTCTCGTACTCGTCGTATCAGTCGCGCGCGCTTTAATTCTTTCATCTTAAAACACGGATTAATCGGCTTGTTAAACGTTACGACGGGAGTAAGAGCGCGATGTGAGAATTTTAACGATAAAAATATACGTACCGACCATGCTGCGGATAATGTTATTTTCCTACTTACCAGAACCGTTTAATCCGCCAATGGAACATTCCACCGTCTCGTCTCGTTTATAAAAGCGCCGTGGCGAATGCAAGACCTTCGTCGACCGCGCGACGCTGGCTGCATAACGCCGGGCGCTGAATTAATGTTTTTTCCAATCGAATACGATTTTTGTCACTCTGTGTGGGATTGATAATTGAAAATCAGTTATTACAATTTTATTACTTTCAATATATATATTTTTTTAATTAAATTGATTTGATGAAATTTTAATTAAATTAATTTGATGGAATTTTAATTAAATTTGACAAAAAAACATCGAGTTTTTTTTCCAAAATAAGAGAGATACTTTAGTTGTTTTCATCTTTACTCCCATGATAATCGTATACGCACTCCCTCGAAAATTACGAACTCCCTCGTTCACAAATCACAGGTCGCAAAATACATCGGGGCCCTTCTCTCGTAATGTACACTTCCCTATAGCCGCAAGGAGATTTCGAAACACGATCCCTCTGGTGTCACGCTACATTTCGCAGAAGGATAAGGTCGACAGTCTCCCTAGCACAGAGATATACCCTTCCCGATCCTGAAATTGCCGCAGGAATTTCAGACTCGTTGGAAACGAATCGTACCGGGGCGAAAGAAGAGTTTTTCGTCTTCTTCGTCTCGTTCCACCTCGCGTCGTTTCTTGTTTCTTATTCTTTTCGTTAATCGAATATCCGGTGTGGTCGTTCGACCGTATTATCCCTCGTAAAAATTAACTCAATCACGATTAATAAAAAATTCATAAATTATCATCATAATTAGAAAAACAATGATTTTCAATACAATTTTTGGTAAATGATGTAAACTGGATTCTGAAAAAAAAAGAATTAAAGCAGATGTATATTCGCAGAGTCTCGAAGTGATTAGTACCACTCATTTGTAGGAAATTTCACGAGAATATATATTCGCGAGATGGATCGTGGTGAATGTCTGTGTATTACTCGTATGCGAATATATCGCCATTTCGCGCTGTGAAATAGCACCGGTGGTCTATTCGTGCATTGGTCAGCTTTCTAATACGAATATAATTGCGAGAGAGTTAATCGGGCTTTATCAATTAAATAGACTAAATTAATATCTTGCATATATTTTCTCCATTATCTGATGGTTCGGCGAGTTCCGGGTAATCCGGTTAATTCCCGTAAACATTACGAGATTTACTCGTTTAGCGAGGTGTCAAGCCGCACTAATCTTAATCACGGTAACACCGAACCTCCCAGAAGTGAAAACTAATTTCACCAGACTTTATTTATTATTTTTTTGTCTTTTTGCTCAAAATGGCTGATAAATTTTATTGCCAAATTTAATATCGAATTACTGACATAGCGAAAATAATGATAGTTGCATTTTGATAAAATTGATAAGTCTTCAAATTACACGACGACGGGTTTTTTTATCGCGATGAAGACGAATACGAGTTTGGATCGTGTAAACAAATTTGCGACGCGAGAGTTAGCACCTAATCGCGAAATCTTCGAAGGGAGATCAAATGTTTCGTAGGCTGGGTGGAGGTTTCTTTAAAGTTGAGTTTGGGGAAGGATCGGTAGCAGGAGTGTGTGTTATGAGTCTGGGACCCAACTCGGTATAGTCGCATTTGACCCACGAGAGCAAAGACCCCTGGGCCTTGACGCGCTGGCAGGGCCCACACCTTCCCTCTGTCTCTTCGTCACTCTTCTTTTTCTTTCTTCCCCCCTCCCCCCACCTTTCTTCCCTTCGTTATGCCTGACTTCTTTTCTTTCATGTTCATCCTTCTTTATCGTTCCCTTTCACCTTTCCTCTCGTTCGTCCTTTCGTCCTTTCTTTTTTTACTCATCGTCTTCTCTTGTAGCATTTGCCACCATTTTATTTAGCTCATCGATCGACTCGTATTGAATCAACAAAACATCTCGGCTGTAAGAAAACTTGAGAGACATGCATATTCGTATGTGCGTTTCTCTATCCCTACGTAAAGTTATAAAACATTCTCAAGTTTCAAGTTTTCAGTCTCAAGTTTGTTTACACCAGAGATGTTTTTTTGGGTTTATATATGTATAATTGGGATAATTATATATTATGAATATATAAATGTTCGAGGAAAATTAAATGTGGATCATATATTTAGTTATGCATTGTTATTTATTTTATAACATTATTCCTTATAATATAAAATACATAACCGACTTACGCCATACTTTATATTATAATAAATAATGAAATTCTATTATGTCTATTATCGTTGCTGTTGTTATTATGGCTATTGATAATCATTATTGAAATGATATAAGAATACATGTTAAAAAATTGATGTTTGTCGCAGCTTAGCACAGGCCAGATGGACAGATATTGTTAAACGACTCGTCGATAATCGTCATCCGAGTCTTATGGAAAGTCCTCTCCGCTTAATAGTTGACGGAACCATCCTCGTTGTAAAGACCCTGAGGGCACAGAGCTTTGGTGCAAGCGGCGCTGGTACCGTCACTGTTACATCTGCAGTTGTTGCAGTATTTCTTGAACGACGTGCCAGGTTCGCAGATTCTTACTTCGTTGTGCTCCCGTTTGTCTCTCAAAGTTGAGATAGTCTCAATGTTTAAGGTACCGTCCTCGTTGTAAAGGCCTTCAGGGCAGAAAGCTTTGGTGCAAGCGGCGTCAGTACCGTCGTCGTTGCATCTGCAGTTGTTGCAGTACTTCTTGAACGACTTGCGAGGTTCGCAGTACTGTCCCGGCTGACGTTTTTGTTTCAGGGTGGAAGTTGCGTCATCGTCGGTAACATCGCTGTAGGTAACGTCGAAAGACTCTGCGACGTCGTAATTGATAGAACCGTCCTCGTTGTACAAGCCAGGTGGGCACAAAACTTTAGTACAACCGGCGGGTTTACCCTCCGCATTGCATTTACATGTGTTGCAGTACTTCTTGAACGGCACATTAGGAGTGCAACTCTCTTCCGGTACTGCACTACGAGCTGTTAAGATCGTAAAAAGGAATATTATTAATCAATTATGGGCTTTAAATTATATTGCTATGATGCAATTTTTTGAATGGAAGTTTATGTAATGATTTTTAATACGTCGAGTGCGAGGTCTGTTTTATCTTTTTCTTTTTCGTTTAACCTGCGTCATTCGATTTTACTGATATGCTGGCGTCCGGAGATCTGTGCAAGGTTGCGATAAGACTACGTATGTATATCTTCAAATATATTTCTTGTATGTATTTATATCAAATTTAACTTTTTCTTAAAATCGCTTTCTTTTAAGTCATTTGTCTGCAGTTTGTATTCCAGTGTAGTTTAATAAATTTTGTCTTAATAATCTTCTTTTAATAATTGACAAAAATCGTTTTTTTAATAATAATTCATATTCAGATATATTGTTTTATGATATATAAATTATTAACAATTGTGTTAATAGGAGAATATAATTTTTTAAATTATATAGTGTCAGTCAGGAGTGACTGACGTGCTTCAAACATTTAGAATGTTAATTATTGGAAAATCAATGGTAATTGGATTTTTAATAACTATGAGAGAGATTTTACTTACCAGATACGGCGACAACGGCCAACAGAGCAAAGACGATAAAACGCATTTTACTTTTCGTGGAGATTTTCTTACGAAAGATTATTTTCGTATGTTTTCTGAGACGATTGATCGACTGAAACTGATTTATCCATGGCGAAACCACGGATTAAATAGTAACGAAGATGCTTATTAGCGAGCGATTTCGACCAATCGTAGCGAAATTGATTATTAACGAGTATTAAAAATAGTGTAAAGATGAATTAAATGAATGGTGACGAGGCTTATCTTGTTTACTCTAGTTTCCGTATATTCGCACAATGGACGTCACAAGATTCGAAGATTCTCAATGGGTCTAATAATCGCATTATTCATGAATCTCGTATACGACATTGATATCGGTATACATATAGAGCGGAACATCATACCGAAATAACGACATTGACGAATAAAATTGTCGCATTCACGATACGCCATCTAATGATCACCAGTTGTGTCAACATCGACCTGTGTTAAATCGAGCAATGTAACGAGCCACATAGATATTTACGTGATTCCCGGCTTTTTTATTATCAAAAACTATTGTTCACGTTTCCGTATAAAAAATTTAATGGCGAGTAGTCAGGAGGGGCATTAAATAGCGCGGTATAATCGAAACATATCAGCACAATCGGGCAATCAAATTCTTCGATAAAGCGAAGTAAATACAATTGTAGTTTTAGTTTGTTCCGGTTACAATCGTTGATTCAACTTTTGATAATCAGGTTTTACTGGAATATTAAACGACTATTTTATCAAGATATCACAATAAGTTCTTTAATCGCCCGATTCATAAACTTTTTAAATATGAAGTGATTATTTCATCCCTATAACGATTTTTATAAATCGTTGTTTTTTAACAAAAAATCGCCAAAGTATAGAAAGCATGGTAGACCAGTGTTAACTAACAAATCACTGATTTTGCATGTTGCATTAACATACAAAAAGTGAGTTTTTGTGACTCGTCGATTTTTCTTTACTGTTCATGCAAATAAACAAATTCTGATGTTAGTTTTTAACTTCACACAATTTCTAATTAAGTTGGAAAGAAAGGGATTTCAAAGGCGCATCTTTTAAAACAATAAACATCTTGATACGTTCCCTATGCAGTCCGTTAATTCAAGTTAACATTTGTTTATATCTAAGTTATAAACAATTTAAAAACCGTGCATTGATGAGTTACTTCTTCGAGAATAGACCCAATTATATCCAAATAAGTACCGTTCTAACAAATCTATTCATTGTTCAAGCACATTGATAAAGTGCAAATGGACTGCCCTTCCGGGGCAGTTTTGCGGACACCATTAGAGATACTCGTCGTGGGGGGAAACGAGGCATGAGACGCACCAACTCCGAGTGATACGCTCCAAATTAAAAATCCCCAGAGACTGGACTATATGAATAAATTCTGTAGACTCCTCCAGCTTTAAAATCACCCGTTTGTAATAGTAACACGATTCCAAATAAAGCATCCGTGTGCCCATAAGAAAGTAGGCATCGAAAACAAAACTTATTACCAAGGATGACGATTGAAAATCGCGGAAGTTGACAGCAATGCAGGCAAGGCGAGAAAGCGTAGATGTAATAATAACGTATTTAGGTCTCGCACGAAAGCGATTCATGACGGAACTACTAATACCCTTATTAATTAATTCATTAGCTATTTGGTGTTTCCTGATCTTTCTTCTTATTCCTCGAACGAATGACTTTTTTTTAAATCGTTTTCTTAGGCATATGATACAAAGACAAGACGTCCACCATTACGATGTTGATTTCAGCAACGGTCATTTTACCTATTTGCTGTCGACAAAATATATAATTCCTCAAATTCTAGCCCCTTACGAAGACAATAATTCACCAAACTTTGTCTTCTTTACACGTAGAGGCCAAAGGCACAATTGACAGAAGTTGATATCACAGCTCCGCCTAATGTAGCTACAAACTCAAGAGGAGTGGAGTTTTTTATATTCGATAAAGTTACAATAAATAATGAAAGGAAGAGAGTGAAACAGAACGTCGAATCAGAATTGCAGAGAAAAAGACATTTTAGTGAAAAAAAATTGCCGTTAAAATTGCATAATGTAGATAAATTGCTGACGTGACTCGACAAAGTTTAATTATTTATGCATATGAAGCTTTCAAAAATGAGTCGTAGCTTCTTTCCATGGTTATATGTAGGTACCTATTCTCGTATTGTATCAAACGCGACTAATATCGCTTCCACATCAAAATCAACGATAAAGCACTCGTTCCACCAGGAACTGGGGAACTCATTGGGAGATATGCCAAATCGGCGTGTGACGTGAATCGTTGATCGATTTGTCATATTGTTGCGAAAATAATGGAAAGTGTCTTCTGGCCCTGACGGGCTACACCGATATGACGTATAGGATGTCAACAATGGTGTGATTATTATAATATCAACAAGTTGCTCGAGATTATTTTCAGAGAGTGGGCTTGTGTATGTGGGTGAGTATGTGTAGCATTTCGTACTTTGGCCCATTATACGTCATACCAAACCACATAAAAAATAATAATATGGATGCAACTGCACACATCCCGGCTCATCCCCTGCGTCGTCGGGAGGGATCCGACCCAGAGATAGTTCAATGTTCTCCAGGAGAAAGACAGCTAGAAGTTCCTCATGAATGCTTGTATGGAAAAGATGCAAGTCCAAAAGTCCTTCAGCTTTCTACAATATTTCATATGCACGTAAACAGTTTATCAGATATCGTAAACTCAGAAAGAATACGATTGTCAGCTGATTAATTAAGTATATTTAATGATAAAATGAACGACACAACTTACATAATTTTCATACAACGCTAAAAATATTCAAGCTCCAACGTTCTCTTCTAATGTTCGTAACATGAAGAAATATGACAGAGCGGTATTCAAGACCTGAAGAAGAAACAATAATTATAAGGGCGTGAATTGATAGGATGTAAGATGTAGTCTACAGGTCGTGTCAGAATCACTCGAAGTAAAAAGTGTTTAAAGTAATTCCAATATTCCTAGCCAAAGAGTTCACACGCAAGAACAAAAATAAATTGTCTTCATTATGCCGGTTTGCCGTAAAAGTCACGAATTTAGAATTTCGTTTACATCCGTTCGTACTACTTCAATACGCAATGTTCTATGTTCAATACCCAAATTTCTATTTATCGTAAGCATGCCATTTTTCATTTGATAATTTTTCAAAGACGCTACTTTAATTTTCTTCGTCGTTTATTCTGCGCAACTTCGACGCTAATATAATTAAATGATATCGAATTACTACAAACAATTTTTTCATGCGTTAAGTGATCGTCGTACTCGGTCGAAAAACTCACAGCAACGAACATGTCTACGGATATAGTTGACAGACTGCATGCTTTTAATACCATTGGCTTGTACGTCATCATGATAAGGACGTCGGTCATAAGACATTTTTCACCGGAACCTGGCCAGTCGCTCGCATAAATGGCTTCACGAAACGCATCGCTCTGACGTGAAATAAAAATAAAAATAATAAAACTCCAGAATATTCAAATAATAAGAAGCAGGCGTGCGTAAGCACTCGATAATTTTTATTTTTAGTTCGGTATCGTCGTGATTTCCATCAAATTATAATATCACGTCAAATCACCTCGGTGGTTAGAAATGTTCCGAACCATCCGTAAGCTAAGGTTTGCACCGACTTCATAACAATGTAAAATCCGATGATAACAGCTTTTCCCAGACGCATCTAATGTAATTCGAACGAACGTTCGAATAGACGGAAAAAGAGAAAAGTTGAAAATGATTCGTTAAATAAATATAATCTCGTGTAGGTACCTATAGACGAGATTAATATCAAAGTAAAGATGATCCATCACCTGGGAAGCTTGATAAATGAGGGCACATATGACCATCGCGCTAGTCACCAACATCCATAGAACGATAGGGCCGTAGATCCTTTCCAAATGTCGTTGACACCTCGCCAACGTCTGATGCCTGGTGACGCATTCGCTTATTACATTACGATAATTTTCCTTCGAATTTACCGTACACAATCGATAAGACAAAGTTCGCAGTTGTCCCGATATTTGGAAGATGTAGTAACCGAAGAGAGAATCAATCGACGAGGTGAACGAACAAAGGCATATTCCGGCGTAAATCTCGAATGCGTAGTGTGCCGGATAGAGCCAAGTGTCCGAGTTGATTTTCCACGGATAAAACGCCGGAAATGGCAGAGAATATTTGATGGTATCGACGCCTCGGGACAGTTGAATGACGATGGCGATAATTGGTGATATCCAATGCATTATGACTACCAAGTAAGTCACGGTTGACAGAGTCAACGAAGGATGATAGAACGAAGGAAGTGGTGACAGTAGAATAGGCCGAAGTTTGGTGTCGTCCAGATCTTGACCGAAGGTAATGGCGAGACTGCCGTGAAGTTCAGCCAGACGTTTACGATAAAAAGTGAAGCAAATCGTCTACACATAATCATCGGGCATTGGACAATATTTGTCTGAAGAAGATTTTTATGACCTAGATATTGAAAGCAATTTGGACCCTCGCCAGGTGCCGCTAGTCGATATTCGTGATTTACTTTTCTGACTTTGGGGGGTCCAGGGGGAGGGGGGGTAAACATTTTTTTTCACCAAAAATACTTTGTTGGTTCTGTTCGGAATCGGAAATTTCCCGCATAACACGAATATGATGGTTTAAAAACGTTTCGGAACAAAAAAAATTGGACCCCATCCTAGGCCATTTTTTTCACGTGTCCCTCCCTATGGATCCTGAAAATTGCGATTTTTCAAGTGCCGCCTCGGCCACAAAAATTGAGCTATCGGGATGTTTCTTAGCTGGTTCTCGAGTGCTCGGCGAGCACTTCGAAAAGTTACTCGTGCAATTTTCTGTAGGACAAACGAGAACGGAGGTAGAGTCTCGGGAAAAGTCCATTTTTGGAGGTGTTGCAATATCCATAAAAATTGGCCATATTCCATTCCGGTAAATGGCAATCTTTTCTCAAGCTCTGAGAGTCTATGTCGATCGTAAATTTCCCATACAACAAGGACATCATGGCTTCGTTTACGATTTTTCAGGATTTTATCGTTATTTCGGTTTTGTGTCTATTTCCTCTAAATGTGTTGCGATATCGGGGAAGAAACGTAATAATGTTCATTAGCAATATGTTGTGGACTCCTCTTTCTACATTAATTTTGTTTGATTGTAATTTTTGTTTAAAATGTAAGTCTTAATCTCCAACATACGTTCAGGTACCATTCATTCTGTAAGAAGTTGTCTCTTTTTTTGCTTTTTCACACGTCGTACCCCATAGTTAGTTACTACTAGATAGGTAGACTCCATTTCTTGTTGATTTACTATTCTTGCCGTGGCGGTAGTTGCATGTTCGGTCTTGACCGAAGGTCTTCACCTTGACCTCAATGATTGTATTCTAGTGCGGGAGTTTGGGCCTTCGATCGTATAAATGGGTCTTCATTACAAATGATCCAACAGTTAAAATCATCGCGATTTTGTCTCTACCACTATCTAATTGCATCCAACTTAAGTGGAATCGTTAGGATCCTCTAAAAACCTTTCCAATATTTAGTCTTTTCTTATTATCGGTATTATCGTATATTCGGCGATTACCTTCTGTATAACGGTACCGAAGCTCAAAGCTAAGCCGAGGCCCTTCAGCAAAAGACTAAGGTTGCCAGAATTGTGACGACAGAAGTTGAGAAGGGCGAGGCCCATGAGTAACGTAGCTACGCCGTGAACTAAAGGCAAGACACGATATGAAACGCTCGGATTCGCTTTTGGCCACAGTCCGGTGAACAATAACGATCTTTTTAACGTACGGTCGTACAAATTGTACTTGTACCAATGGTTCGACATGTCGACGGCACTTTAGTATATAAGATTTAGTAACCGACGGCTATTAAGGTGATGCGCGAGGTAGGGGATGGACGAAAAAAATAAACGAGGAAGAGACTCGTAGTCGTCATACGTTGGACGTAGTGTTCTCGAATAAAGTTCGTCCGTTTATCCCGCACCCCCTACCTGCACTCTTTTTCTTTGCATTATTTATATCCGATAATCGTTCGAACAAGGAAATAATAGTAACGAACGACCTTTTACTCTTTTATTGCAAGGGTTATTATACGTATGTTATGATCTGTCACGGTTTTTTATCGATTTACCCTCACCACTTTTACGAAAACCCGCCCCTCTGACTTTCTACCATTCGAGAGACGAGTTTCATCGAGTCATCTCATCTGAGGTGTTCTGGTACAATTTTCATGAATGATCACATCCTCACGGCTCCAAAATTAAAAATCCGTATGTTGACTTTCGTAACGAAAATTTCTTGCTGGTCAAAACGACTATAGTGTATCGGTGGAAACAGTCAACGATTACCATTTCCGAGAATCAGGTCCTAATCATAAATGATTACGTTCGTATTGTCTGTGAAGGGGATTTTCCTAAAGTGTTATCTGGAAAATGCATTCGCTGTGATACTAATATGATAAACAGTTGCTTCATGATTTTATGGATAAATCATGTCACTGACGCGTTCTACTGAAACCATCCTTCAACGATCAGAACATGACGCTATAGTAACAAATTTTTGTGTATACCTGTGTATGTGTGCATACGTATTTCCGCACTTGTGTGAGTATTGCAGAAATCGATACTTTTCAATACTTGTACTTTTAATTGCGAAACTCTGTCGACCCCAACCGGACCTTTTCAATCATTTCCACGTAGGTCTCTATAAATTCGTTAAAATTGTAGGGCTATTACAAATTCTGCTGAAAAGGTGTAATTGCGTCGTTTATATGTCCCCTTCACATGGTTTTGATACAAATCTAAGAGAGAATAATTGTATTGAAAATTGCTTTGGTTACGTCCAATTTTCGTGGCTACACGCGAAGTATTTATGTGCAATTTTTTTAACTAACGTACAATTTTCCGGAAACATCGCCTGCCGATGAATTGCACACATGCGCGCGCATATATACAAAGAGAGAAAGAGAGCGCGTTTACCTCAAAACGAATTATTTCGACATGTCCCTATGCTCTTCAGTCAAGGTCGAGCACGTCAAGCGTACGGGTTTTGGAGAAACGCCAAATAAGAAACGAGTTGGTCGTGATATACGAACAGTGATTTTTGAGCATTTAAGGATAATCAAACGCCGATAAGAACATTTTATCGAAAATACAAGCAAATAAGAAAACACCTTTATAACGGTAAAATCAAACGTTCAATTACTTGGATTCCGCGTAAGGCACCGTGGATAGGAGTAAATGATAGCTGGCCAATTATTATTGAATTTAGGGAAGCTCGTGTAGCTCCTGAGAAATAAATTAATCGATATTTGTAATACTTAATATTCCGTCCTTATTCTTTCCTTTTTTCTCTTCATAGAGTCGGAAGTGTTCCATTGTGTTTGTGTTTGGGAATCTTCGGTTGGAGTATTTTTTCAGCTGATAGCGATTGCATTGTCAATTTTCTAGAAAATTAAAAAAAAATCGTATGATAAATCTGAAAAAGTTTGAAAATACTTTTAAAAAAATTTGACCTTTTTACGGGTAGATATAAAGCCTCTTCAACAATTCTATCCCACTTCATACTTCCCCAATATAATAACAGTGATCGAAAGAAAACAGCTGCGCTTCCCTTGTGGCATATTACACTCCAGTCGTTCGACGATATACGATGAGGGACGTTTTGACGTTTTTTAACCGTTTTTTTCTCACTTTTACCAGTTATTTCGGCTGAATCTTCCTACTGCCAACTCATAATAACAGACAATAAATATGTGGGAATATTCAACAGCATGATCCCTCAGAAACACCGCAGAAAATATTAATAAATACTTGGGAATATCACGACGAAGTAATAACATATTGGAAACAGGTAAGCAGATGTTGGTTTAAATTATTTCTATATGCACATATCGTGATATGAATATAATGCTGTGCCAGTTATATCGTAAAACCATACAAAACAATAACGATCAATGATTTTATGTGTGACACAACTATATAGTACAAAATACAAAAATGAAATGTTGAACCAACTCGTCTAGCGGTTTTAATCAAATTACTCAATTAATAAATGAAACTGAGTATTTGTATGAATTTTCTTTACATTTTCCACGTGGTCACTAAATCTTCTTTTTCAGATCAAGTGAAAAAATAACTCCTAATGTCAACAAAGTCGCGCGTACGATATACAATTTACAAAGTGCAGCTAGAAATGCAACGTTTTGTGCAGTTTTTGACGGCCGTGCAACGAAAGCGAAACCCGAACAGTACACCTGCGCACGCCGAAGAGAATCCTCCATCTAGGATCTCGGGAAGGCGAGATTTAAATCACAAAAATAACTTACATAGAATAGAAATTTTAAGAATCTGTGAAAATTAGCAATTTTTCTTAAATCACAAAAATTTATATCCTTAAATCCACTCTCAATTAATAAATAAATATCTCATATAATAAATATGACAATATTTTGAATAATTAAGATAAAATATTATTAACATTTAGTAATTAAAACCAAGGTAACTTCGGTAATAATTACATTTTATAAAAGATGTTCGTATTTCTCTATTGGACGAATATCGTTTCGGCTTGTTATCCTTCTCTCCTGAACACCAAAGTTATTCGCTTCATTAGGACGTTTAGCCCACAACAGCGCGCCGTTGGATATCAGTGAGCTACTGCAGCCACGGGGTTGCGAATTATCGGCGAGTATCGAGAGTTACGGTCTCTCCGAGCCATTCGATATTTAAAGGTGGTACACGTTACCAAGCGCGCACTCACGGGCCAAATAGGTACCCACCGCGTAAGCAAATTTTGTACTCCCTCTCTCTCTCCCTCTGTACCTCCCATTAGCCCGACCCTCCGTTTGTCGTTCCGTACAGTATTTTAATTTTTTCATTTTTATCTCCCCTCTTTTCACCCCAGGGGTTGGACTAAGTGGCTTCAATCGGTACAAGAGCGAAAATCGGCATCGGTTCTCCGCGCACCGGTAGCCCTCTTACGTCTCTCAAATTTATTTCGACAAGCGTGCAATTACGCTTGCTCAACGCCATAAATTCTTTTTCGTTCGGTAAGCTCACTGAACATCGAATGATATTAAATTATCTTCCACCCAGGTACTTTTTTTGACACGCGTTAACCAATTACCACGTAAAAAAATCAATTCCACTATTTTCGAGTGCGGTGTTGTTGTTTTTGCTTTACCTTTAAAATTTATTTACCCGACTCGAGGCAAGGCACGACGATGAAAGAGGGAATGACCCCGTGGGACGACTCCTTGACCCGAGTGCCCATGGATTCGATCTTCTCTCGCTCTTCATTGTGCTTTGCATATTTTCTCGATTTATTATTTCTTTCGTGAATTTATCGAATTTATACGAATTTGGTCTAAAGTCAGTCTCCACAGTTCGCTGCTGATTCTTTTATGCGGACGATGCCCTGGTGACGTCGAAGAACTTTTCGAGACACTTTTTACTGCGGAACGGTAAATAAAAAGAAACAATACGTGTGAAAAATCGACAGAAAAAAACCGAATTTCTTACAATTTCTTGTTTCGTGAAATGCGGGTACTTCTATCTTCCTATCTTACGTACGATATAAACGTGCGACTTATACGTATGCCATGTGACGTGCTGCATGTGAATAAGGATTACGGTACTCCGGGATCGACGATGTCGTGGTCGAAGACATCTTATAGCGACTCTTTCCCCCTCCCCCACCCTAAGCCCTCCTCACTTCAGAATTTATTGATTCGCTTGTGCATTTCCTGCCACGTAAATAGTGTCATTCGCACGTGCGTTAGAACGTCAATAAAAGATAACCGAAAATAAGAAACGGTAGTTTAAACCGTTTTTAAAAAATGCGCCGATTTGGAGCGGAGAATTTAACGATATTCGAATCGATTTATCGATCATGATCGACGATAATTTAATAACAGAGAGAGGTCATAAAGAGCGCGAGAGCCACTGTTATCGATAACTGACTGACACAGTATTCGCGATCTCGTGTAACTTCGTGTATACATCGATATGTCGTATTTTTTTTTCTTGTGTTATTAATTAGCGATCTAATTAAGACGGATCGTCCTCCATACGATAATAACGAGTCATGTCGCTCGCATCGAAGATCATGATTGAAATGTTGAGCCACGTTACTTTACGATGTCACGAGGACGACGTGGAATATCTTAAGCTGGTAATATTTATGTATATATATATACATATTGTCTACATGTACGCAAGGTGATCGGAAGATCACAAGAAGGGTAGAATATCTGGCAGGAAGGCAGACCAGCAGGAGGTTGAAGTATTACGTATACATCTCTGTGATATCGGAGAGCCGCTAAGTGCCGCAGCGTGTAAACTCATCGAATTTATTGGAGGATCGAGAGTCGAGGATGCACGAGGAGCTCACGGTCCAATATTCTATAATTCTCTTATCGCTTACCTCACGTTCGCTCCACGACAGGCGCGTTCATATAATTTTAATATTTTTATTTTTATTTTTGTTATTCTTTTCTTTGTTTTTATTTCAATCGAATAAATTATTTAGATTTTCCAGTCACGTCGTGTCCTCGCTAAAAATAACTTGCACCTCGTGTATTCATCGATTTTTCTGCTGTTCATGACAGAGCAAAATTAATGATACATCGGGGACCGATTTCTTCTCGAGTTTATTTTCGATTCCCCCTCATTATTCACGGACTCATACTTTCGTTACATCTTCCTCCGTATTCTGACTTCCTTCGTGCCTTCGCGTATGGTCCCGGTCGAACGTTTTTACCGCCCTTTTCGTTCCTCTTTCTCTTTCTCGTGTTCGAGATCTTTCGCGCACGAGAGAGAGAGAGAGCGAGAGAGAGAGAGAGAGAGAGAGAGATCGGACCGAGCATTCTTGGCTCGGTCGTGCGCAGATCGGTCGGCCTTCCTAGACCCGTCCCGACGGTCGGGGGCCGTTGTAAACAGGGCCGAAAGCGAAAAGGGATGAAGAAGAGATGCAAACGAAGCAGTAAAAACAACAACAAAAAAGAAAACGTTGAGAAAAAATTCAAAGAAGAAGAAGAAGAAGAAAGAAGAGAGAGGGTGAGAGAGAGAGAGCGATGGAAGAAATTCGGCGCGATCGTTTTTCGCAGAATCGCGACGAGAGATAAATATGCGGATCCCCCGGCGATCGGACACGGACAAAGATTTCTTATGAGATTCTCACTATCTCTTGCTCTCTCTTACTCACCGAAACCCCATGCCCCGAGAGATATCGCTGAATAGCCTCTCGGGCCAGCCAAAAGGGACTTCACTCCTTAGATTTGCGACAATGAACTGCCCTTACAGCAGATTAACCGACCGATACACCATCTTAAATGGCATTCAAAAAATTTGTCTCTCCGTTTATTTATTACGTACTCCTGGCTTTTATTATCCTACGAAATCCTCATTTACTTATTATTATTCCTAACCATTAATTGCCGTACGATGAATAATTAATAATGCGTCGTCCGGGCTTAAATCTTATTTATAAATCATTAAAATCCTTCATTTTGAAAATAAAAAATCTTTCACCCTCGATCGTTTGTACCTTGGCGTATAAAACTATAAACAATATCAGTTGTCGAATAGCGAACGGAAAAATAAAATAATTCATATTCAATAGGTGATTAATGCCAATCATCGACGAGGCTATTTACAAAGATCGTTTCAGCCGCGTCACGTTCATCGCATTTTGACAGCTTTCAATTTCGTCCGAAGTCCCTTTGGTCTTCTTTTTACTTCATACGTCGTCTTATTTTTCTTTTATGCGCCATTCTCCTTCTACAGACCTTCCTAAACGAAATGTAAAATTAACGAGAGCCCGATGGAGCCAACTTGCAAATGAAGAAGATTGTATATATATATTTATATATATATGTTAATTGCAACTTCCCCAGTCGTTCCTCTTTAGCGAATGATTCCTCCTGGAATAACATTTACTGTACCAGTAGATACAGCTTATAGCAAAAGGGTATACAGTAAGTGCCCGGAGCGCAAGTTCCTCCTCTCGTGCGTGACTAATTGAAATACAATTTTCTTGCGATTCGTTACGTAGAGACGGTTAGCATGACGGTAGTCCGTGTCTCTGGGATAATACAGCGAGAAGCCACAAGTTCAATGTTCCTAAGCACCGAAGGACGACGCGGCGTACTTGAATCGCCATGAACTTGAGCTCTCGCATGAATAAGAATAAGCGTAATAAGAATATGGCGAATTAAATTGAAATGTTTCATTTTTCACAATTATTTATTTTTATTTTTTTTATTTTCATAAATATTCAAATATTAAACGTTAAAACAAGATATTGAGAAATTTGATTACATCAGGAGTGAATTATGAACGATATATCGCGTAGATTTATTTATCATAAAAGTACCAGGAATATCCTTAAAAGGGAAAATTATGCTGCGGGGGAATGATAAATTTATCGCGGGTTCGTGAGCTAGGAAAGAAGCGGCAGTAGAGAAGGCACGACGTGTGCGGACAGCATGAACGACGTGCAGTGGCCGCCAGGACGAAGTACACGAGGCAAGACGACAAGCCCGGGCGTGGAAGGAGAGAAATATATACGAGAGCAGAGAGAGGAGTCTATGCTCGGACGAGAGTACGAAAAAAAAAAATTCGAGTCACGAACGTTCCTTCGAGAGCGTGCTCCGTCGAGGCAACCCTCTATCTTTCTCATTAAAACCAAACACCGTACTCCAGCGTTTGTCCACCGGCCGGGTCCAAGAAATCCCGCATTTTCGTTCCTCATTTTTCGAACTTTATATACGCTCGCGAACGCGTCGGACTCTAACGTAGGTACTAGATTTATTCGACTCTCGTTACGAGGTCCTGTTTCCAGGATGTGACCATTGCACGCTTAAAGAACGCGGCAACGTCGTTCTTTCGGGGTCAACGAACTCTCACGGATCCATGCGTGAATTGCGAGGAAATCGAATAACGGCGGATACAAATCCACCAAATCCATTAATTCTCCGTAATATCAATATTTATTCGTTGCTTTTTCTTCGCGACAATAACTTTTATTTATCTCCTTCCAGGACCTTATAAACGTACGTCGTTTTTACCTTGCAGAAATCATCTTCGATCGATTTTCCGATTTATCGCTTGCCTCGATACAACGAGTCTCGCCGAGAGGCAAGAAAAATGTCATTCTCGAGATCCTGCGTCGTGGGGACAAAGAGTCAGTGAACTCGAATGACTGGACCAACGTTCAGTCTCTCGTAACGAACCTCGGTGCAACCTCGACAGTTCAGTTTTCCCAACCGCAAGATCCGTTGAAGAATAATAACTGCCCTTTTTGCACGAGAGACAGAGAGAGAGAGAGAGAGAGAGCGCGGAGGTGATCAAGAATATCAACGTCACTAACTCCAAGTTCCGAGCTGCACGAGAAAAGAAACCGTTGTCTCCCATAGCCTCGTGGTTGGGTCAAGGTGATGATCGCCACTGTGACTCATTGGTGACCGTGCCGGATAATTCAGCCTCGATGAGCCGATACCACGTACGCCAGAAGAATTCGAGAGAATTTTGCAAACCGAAAAATCTCTGGTGTCGTCAACGCGTCCTTCCTTCCATCGTCAGGACTTTCGTAAGATCGTTCGATGCAGCGAGCCGATTCGAGGTGGGATGCAGATACAGTTTTGTCAGGGAGGGAGAGAGGCCATTCCCATCGTTCCGGGATTTCAGGATTACGTGTTTTCGCTGGGTGGAAACCAAGCCGATGACTGCGGGCCCACTCCGAAAAAGTGGTTTTGGTCTTCTTCCTCATTGCCACCTCCCGCTAGTGATTCTACCTCGTTGTTCCCCTCACCATCTCACCGATCTCGTCCCGGTCTCGTCGGAATGAACAACCAAGATAATAAAGTATTCTCTCTATCTCGCGGAACTTAGTCCCGTTGCAACGACTCTCGTGCACCAAAAAAAACGAATGAAATGAAATCGCTGTTAGTGTTTTTTTCATTTGTTTTTTTTTTCTTTCTCACTGCCTGGTCCTTCCGCTCGTATCGTCCTCGCTGGACCGAGATGAGACTGCGGTCAAGCGGAGACGGGACTACTTGACTGCGATGCAGAAGAATCGCCCGAGATGTAAATTCACGTCGGAATAAATACGCGTTGCGTTGCTACTATTCGCGATGTTGTTTCAAGGACTTTCGAAGGACTTCGAAGGGAGAATCTACTTACGCGTATTTATCGACTCGTGGTACCAGGTTGATATTCGTGTATGCGTTTCCTGGTTCGTTTGTATTCAATTCCACTTAACAATCGTCAGGGAGCAGCGTACGAAAAAATATAAAAATTATGACACGACGTGTGGCACGATTATTGAAAAAATTTGATTAATTTGAGAAATGTTTAGGCGAGTATCGTCGTTAACGCCTTTATATATTTTTTTATTTTATTTTACCGTTGTGTACTCATGGGCAGGAACGCTGTCTTGCAAAATCAGATACGAGGAAAATTTATGACGATATCGGGAATTGATTTTATCGGTGCGAGAAGCGTCTGGCTGTATTTCGGACGGGAAAAGAAAAAAAAACGGGTCTTCTAATCTTTTGCCTATTCATATTGCCAGTGGTCCGTCACGTTAGTTAAGAGTCGATATTAAAAAATATAAGCGGTACTCTCACCTCGAGAGTCGAGGATGATTTTTTTCAGTTTTTTCTTCTTTTTTTTATGAGTCGATCGCCTCTTCGGCATCGTTCGAACGATTTTCGAACTCTCGCCCACCCTCCGAACAGGTTAACAGGCTGAAGATCGAATCGCCTCGGGTCTCGTCGCCTCCATTCCCGTCGCAATGTTTGGTCGCCCCAGCTTCCGCATTCTCAGAAGAATTCGAATCCGAGTGACGTTAAGAGGCATAAAAATACAGAGTTTATTTCGAGGATTTCGGCGCACGAGTGTCAAGGTCGAAGGATTTTTTTTTCTTTCTTTTTTTGCCTCGCTGCATCGACGATGCGAGTGCATTGCCAGCTTGGAACTCGGTACCAACCGGGGAATAAATTTGGACGGCTTATCGGATTTGTTTAATTATCGTCATAAATATTTTCGTTACGCACTCGCTAAGTTAATTACAAATTCTTTAACAAGAAATAAGATTTTTTTTAACAAATATTTTCTTGTTTTCTTTTCCCTTCGTTTTTATTTTCTTTCGATCGTCGTTATTTTTGTTTTTTATGTTGCGTTAATTGCGAATAATCACTCGAGTACGTGTATTACGCATTGTCAGTGTTATCGTACCGTTCGTACGTCGTTTTTCTTTGGTTCGATCCGTACACGACGTTTTATTTACTTACCATTATTTGTAATTTTGTTTTGTTTCAATTCGACTCGGTATCAATTTCCTTCGTATTATTTTTGTCCCTCGACGGGTTATCGGTGGACGTGGGTATAGAAGGTTCGAGGGCCCTGGCGAAGGATTTCGCACCGCACGACACCGAGACCCTTCTCGAGAAAAGAAACCCGTGCGAATTCCACTCTTGCTGGCGAACAAACGATGGCATTTGCCTCGTCCCCCATTGCCACTTGGTTCGCATCACAAAACAAAGCTCTTTTTTTCGTATTCGCGTCTAACCAGCATCTCGCGGTCGGAGCACGCAATTTTTTCGCTCGCAACACGACTCCCCTTCAAAAATCTAATGTCAGAATATTGTTAAAAAACGATAGACATAAAACAACTTTTGCCCCACTAATTAAATAAAAAATCTAGCCGTTCGAAATAATTCTCACCCTTAATCGTTGCTATCGCGATTACGACAATTTCTCCAAATGATTATTGCTGAATTATTAAAACGAAAGAAAGAAAAAGATCGTGAAATCTTTCAGCCGTGGAAAAAAACATCCAAATCTTTAAATAATTAGTCTTGTTTTCTTTCTTCGGATATGTTTCGTTTCGATTCTCCCCTCCCCCCTTCTTTTATCGCATTCGTTAGTTCTCGGAAAATATTACCCCCTCTGGCCTCAGGCTCGTCTCTCTTCGTTCGGTGATCCCGGCATGAATTTTTGGAGGTCTCCGGGTATGCGTGTGTGAGTCAGGTGGGCCGTATGTACGGCGGTTTTGGCGAACTTGAGCGAGGAACTCCGCGAGGGACTCGAGAGGGGCCCCCAAGGGGGAATTACCCAGGAGTGCACTTCTTCCGCGCAACAGAGTGAGAGAGAACGAGAGGGCGAGAGAGACAGAGACAAAGACCCGCGGGGTCCAGTGGGAGAGGGCAAGGAAGTGGGGCAGGGGGGGGGGGGGAGGGCGAGTGCTTCAGTGCGTAATTGGGGTCCTGTGGTTCTCTTCTTCTGCATGTCTCCTCTTCTTCCTTCGTCTATACCGCCTCTCCTTCGTTTTGCTCGTTGGTTTTGCTCGTTGTTCCGATGAGCTGGACAGCTCGCGCGGAGTTAGCGTGGTGGGGGTTTGCCCTATGTAAGCCCTCGGACGAGCGTGGTCCAGCACATCCAGCATCAGAAGACGAGAGCCAAGGACGCGTGTGAGGAGCTTCTTCCGCGGAGCTATTGCTATTTAGAACGAGAGGAACGAGCGTTTTCACGAACGGCAATAAGCAGGATTACGCGTATCAACAAAAATTTTTTTCGTTTTTGTGCGACGAAAATTTGAAACGTTCGGTTAAATTTTTTGTTTATTTTCGTTGGTATTAGATACGCGCTTGTACGTTAGATTAATTTCTTTTAATAACGAAAATGAAGATTATTTTCGCGATTCTCGCGACGTCGATGCTGGTCGGGATCGAAGGAGCCGGCAGAGGTAGCACGAAATATCGTGGAAGACAGTTGCCTTTCGCTGGACAACCCGATGGTAAGATATAGTGCGATCTAATACCCGTTATTGAATTAATTATATCGTCTCGTGTTGGATCGAATAAATTTCAAGCATGAATAATTCGCTGGCACGAAGATCTTGACGATCCTCGTTATTCGTAGTTAAAAGCTTTTATTTTATTATCGCGTTTTAGACTACCAAATTCGCCGGTTATTGAATTAATTATAGGTTGTTAAGAATTATTATTTTTTTAATATCAAATGTTATAGGGAAAAAGCATTATTATTCTTTAAAATGTCAATAATTAAAATAAAACATTATTCATTATCGAAGTTTAAATTACTAAACAAAAAGAAATTATTATTTATTAAAATATGAATTATTCAAGATGAAAATTCACTATTTTTAACAAATTCTGATCCTTAGGATAATACCTTAGCTGTAAAAATTCCTTATTTTTTATCTTGATAGTTAATAAATTAATTTTCAAACTTACCTTCGATCTAATTGTATCCTTAATTTATATTTGCACTTTTGTAGTTACCGAAGAACCATGGGCTCACGTAGATCTACAGAAAGTCGAGCGTAGACAGGATAGCGTGCAGGACGATACTGGCGTTTCAGCAGTCGAGGATCTCGACGACACGATAGTGGTCGGTGACGTTGACGTGCCTCTCCCCGAGTCGCCGAACGCGCCGAGACAATTCTACCCCGGATGGACGCAATTCGCCGGCGAAGTTCCGAAGCCCATAACACCACCGGCTTATCCACCCCAATTACCACCGTCCGAGAGACCCTCTTATCCACCCTCTCCTCTGCCGCCCCAGGAATCATCACAACGTCCTACCTATCCGCCCACAGCGAGCCCGACTTTACCCCCGGGCTGTCTGACACCCCGTGGACAATTTCCAAGTTCGAATAATTGCGCTAATTATTTGAACTGTTGGGACGACATCGTGATCGAGCAAAGGTGCCCGAACGATCTTCTTTTCAACGATGTCACCGGACTCTGCGACTTCGAATACAACGTTGACTGCGGCAGCAGACCTGGGCCCACTCCGAGTAAGTTAACTTTTCTTATTTGATTTTTCGAATTAAGAGTTTAGCGTGTAAAACGATGGAAGGAATGACCTAAAGACTCGTTAACTACGGATCCAAATGAGTGTTTAAAAAAAAGTATATTAGATAGGAGGGGTTCGAAAAAAAGGAAGAGTTAAAATTGCATCGTTCTTTGTTGTCCGTGCGATATTTATTATCACTGTTTCAAATTATCGAATTATTATTCATTCAATCGTGTCTTACAAGATACATTAAGAACAAGAAGAGCGGGAATGAAAGTCAGCGAGAGAAGGAGAAAGAGAGAGAGAGAGAGGCAGGGAGACAGAGAAAGAGAGGAAGAGTGAGAGAGGAGGAGGAAAAGGGGGATGGAAAAGGATAGTGGGCAGTGGATTTACTTTGAATACGAATCAGGGGTCCAGAAGATCGATGCTCGCGATTAGGCTTCATTCATTATGCAGCCGGTTGCTGGGCCCACGGCGGCAACCATGGGCGAAATAAAAAAAAACATATATGAACCGAAATAAGAGAAGTCACGACCCGCTGCAAAATTCACAGTCGGACTGAAGAATTCAAAAGAGGCGAGCTCGTGCGAGGCACCGAATCGAAAGATGAGAAGACAAAAAAAGATTAATAAGAACGAGGAGACGAAAATAGAAGCGACCAATCGCAAAAAGTTGCACAGCGGGAATGATTTATCGAACACGTTCGGTCGAAGATTCATTTATTTATTTTTTTCATTTTTCTTCTACATTTATTTTATTCATTTATTTTATTAAAATGTGTTTTCGAATCGATTATATATTGAAATTAATTTAACGGTACGAGAGATTGCAGATGAATTAAACGAACGATCCATTTTTCAGAACCTCCTCTGCCACCAGGTTCGCGAAGATGTCCCGATCTCAACGGACGTTACAGAAGCGCGACGAACTGTTCGGAATTCTACGTCTGCCTCGCTGGCAGTCCTATCAAGTTCAGTTGTCCCCGCGGACTGGTCTACAATGACGTGAGTAGCAATTTTTCCCCCCCAACGGGCCATTCTCCTCGGACTCTTGAATTTTAATATTCACGAGATAGAGAAATGAAACGTCGTAAAGTATCGTATATGGCATATCTCCTCTAGATTTGCCGAAATACGTGCTTACCCTGGTTACCCGTCTCGAACCACCCGTGAGAATCCAGGGTCGTCCTTCGCGCTCGACGATGACCCATTGTTTCGCGCATGACCGGAATACTATAAATAATAAATTATTCCTCAAATTCTAATTTCAATACGCGTTGTATGTTTCGAAATACATGATAATTTTGAGCGAAAAGCCATGAAATTACAAACAAAAGAAAAAATACGCTGAAGGTCTTCAGGGATGAACCTCGAAGGGGTGAATTGTTTGTTTCGAAAAAATATTTTCATAGGTATTTGTTTCGATCGAAAATGTTTCACTGATTACGCATTCGTTATTTTTTTCTAAAAAAATAAAGCTCTCTCTTGTTCCAATGTTAGTGTTTCTTTGATATTGCAGGCCGTTAGCGTGTGCGATTATACGTACAACGTGGATTGCCAAGGTGCTGCAACCCCGAAACCCGAGCCATTGAAGCCAATGCCGACCCATCCACAGCCTACCTATCAGCCCGAACAGACCGAGTCACCTTATCAGACTCAAAGACCTCAACCGACCTTTCCACCTGGCGCTTACCCCCAAAATCCCTGGCTCAGCAGAGAGGCCGAGACCGATCCGTGGCATCAGAGACCGGTCAGTGCGCAGATCGAGGTCGACATGAAGCAAGAAGCTTTGAACGATCCTGCAACGGATTCAGTCGAGAGTGAACCAACGGAAATCCCAACGATACAAAGCCCTTGGGACTTGATGCATTCCATTCCAGCGGAATTGGCCCAGGCACCGTGTGAAAATGGCAGTGTTCATCGACTCGACGAAGCTTGCGCCAACGTCGTTGTTTGCAGAAACAAACGTCCTCAGCTCGTTCAATGCCCTCAGGGTTTGACCTACGACAGACCTTCCGACTCTTGCCGACACTTCAGCACCGCTAAATGGTAACGAGCGTTTGGAATGTTGTTTTAATTATTCGTAATGACCAATCGTGAGATCACTGATTTGTATTATTTTTCGTTCTGTTCGCAGCTAATCAAGAAGACGCCTTAGATCTCATACGCTTTGTATTGCCAGCTAAATATACGATACTATAATTAATGTGTTTTTTATAATTAATGATAATGATTATGATTATAATAAACGCGAACTGTTTTTATACAATTTTGCGAGTTGTTCTTACCTGTAGTCCTTTTTGATAATTATTTTTAATGACAATACGTCGAAAAGAATATGCGAATGTGCGCAGTCTCTGGATTATTCGATTCGTGCAATCGAGTACAAAACGATTAATTCAATTAATGTTCGACTATTATTTTATAATTTGATTATTTTTATCAATGAGAACACGCATTAAGGTAATGATTCAGGTAATTATAAATTTCTCAACTTATCTGCCTGTATTTTACCGATTCCGTGTATTTTTAGCAGTCGGTAAAAAATATTTCCTTTTACTCGACTCTCCGTAGTTGCAAATAGTTTGGCCACGCTGTCGCGAGATAGCAGCACGTCGCTAAATCTGTACCGACGCCTCGAGAAGCAAGAAAGCATATCTATATACTTATATATATATATATATATACAGTCAAATATATATGCAATTGGGACAGGGCTGTGGTTCCATCCAGAGAGAGAGTCGCCTCTCATCATAGTTTCAACATTCGATTATAATTATATACATTATCCCGTCTCGTATGTATACATTGCTCGCACCAACGAGTTTTCTTCAACTAAGTCCTTTCATCGATCAATTCTCGGGATGCAAGAAATACCAACGACGAATGCCGAAACATTCGACGAGATACAGTTGGAAACGTTTGATTTACATAGAATATTTTTAGTAAACATTAGAACAGTTTAATAAAGAAGACATAAATAAGGAGTCGTACAATTGAACAACGAACGCATATGATGTAACGCGTAACCTTTTTAGTTTAAGTTTCACCAACTAAATGTAGCAATTCCATCGTGGGCGCCCCATATGTTCGTAATACTTATAGATATACACATTTGGTTCCCGACGAACATTGAGCAATAATAGTCATTCGAGACGTTCGTACTGTACAGTAGACCACTCCGATAAGACATCGGGGGAACGGGCCAGAGTGCACCATTGAGGATGTTAACACACGCGATGATCGGATTCTCTTTCACGATGCAAGGCTTCGTCTATTCCGTTCTATCGATTAATAATTACACAGTTTATCGAGGGTCAAGTTGCAAAAATTGGCTATATTTATTACATACATTCCATTACAAATAATAAATATTCACCGTGTACGAAATGACGAATTGTAATAATGTCGATAAATCAGAATAAAATTTACTACGAAACGAAACTAAACGAAATTTAGACGAAACAAAATTCGATATTTTAGACAGTCGACGTTCAACTTCTCCGTTGCGATATAATTTCGGCGAAGGGTAGATTGAAAATGGGGTTAGCAAGGACGATGCGTGACACTGAAAGTTTGGAGTGTGTTTTATGGTAATTGGCGAGGAAACTCATTGAGGTAATATATACATGTCTGTTGAATCACTTGGTTCGGCTAATATCGGTGTAATAACCGTGTAGGATATTCACTAAAATAACATGAAGTTTGGAAAACCAGGTAGTACGTTATGAGTATTATTATCAGTGACGTGCAGACACGCCACTGTATAGAACATACATTTATTATTACTATTAGTCTTTACTAGACATGTATATGTATATTAGTTTAAATGGGTGTGCCTGTGTGTATGTGTATGTGGGTGTGGGTGTGTGTGCCTGTAGTAAGTATGTACATGTACATCAACCACATTTAAAACCACTTGTTAATCCGTTACTAGTCTAAGAACACACGTATTATAGCCGTACATCAGGAGGCAGTCACGGACTTGCGCGCGCTATTTCTCTTCCTCTTCTCGCGAATGTCTACATCACCCTTATTCAGTTTCCGTCGGGGTTTAGTTGCAATTGCAACGTGATCCGATGATGATCCTTACGAATTTTCTCCATCAAGTGCTTCGAATACTCTTGAAATTGTACACTTCATTGGTGAAGAAGTAAGCGAGTATATTGTTTATTGAAAATATGATCGATGGATTATTTAATTAACAGAATGTCGAATATGATTCTTTTGTTTCGTAATTATGGTAGATTTCTTTTTTTTTTATTGTTTAGGTGAAATTCTACGATCATGGTAACCAGAAAAAAAGATAAACGTAATGCACAGCCAAGGAAGAGCCAATCAGCTATCGAAACGAAATTGAGGGTTGACGAAGCTACTGGACACGTCAAGAATGGTCATTACAACAATGCGTTGTTTCTTTACAATCAAGTGAGTCAAAATGTTCGGAAAATGTTGATAATTTATAGAAATGGCGTTTCGATGACGAAGATTTCGTTCTTGCCAATTATTATTATTATTGTTATTATTATTATTTGAATAATAACTTTTTTTAAATGTGCCTCAAAGCCATCGGAGTGCTTTAATTTAGACAAATGAAAAACGGTACAATCATCACCGAGTCTTTCTCGGGGATTAATTGAACGTGAAAAAAATTATACTGGGCTAGTCTGTAAGATGCAATAATGTTCTAACGAAAAAAACTTCGTACCGGTATTACGGATCAGTCTTCAGATACAGGAGATAGGATTTAGCCTCGTGTAACATATTTTAATACACATAGGAATAATATAGGTAATAAGAACAAATTTATTCGATTTTCAAAAGATCGCTTATATTTTTTTATTCAGTTTATTTTATTTATACGTATGACACGATTAAGTCTGGTTGAATAATAGATTCACGATAAATAAGTAATTAGCTTTATTAAAAATATCACGAATTCCTAAACTTTTCAATGATACTATTTATTAATATTATTTTTTAAATTTGGAAAATAGTTGCAATATACTAGATTAATATGATACAAATTAGATTTATATCTAACGTTAAATATTATTTAGAATTACATAATGTTCACATTGGTTTATATTAATTGACATAATTTAACATTTTCCACATCACAAATACCCTCACACACGAATTCCCTTGCGTCAAATTTTGCCACGAAAATTCTATCCTTATATCTATCTGATAAATTCATTGTTGGCGCGCGACATAAGAAGTCGCCGTCACCAATAAGGGAACGTGTGGGGACAAACCCTCAACCGACTAACGGTAGTCGCAATCAGCGCTCAGGATAAAATTCGACGATTCACGAAATTCTATTCAGATGTATGAACATACTTGTGTTGTACATTAATTTAAACTAATTAATTTGATTTTTTATTTATAACAAAATTAATAAAATTTGTATTTATACTGAAAAGCCATTTATAGCACTTTTTAGCACAAACACAAAACAAAATTTAGAATATTATTTATTGATCACGTAATTTAGATCTTTATTAACTGGTAGGCCTTTCGATTTTGTACATTCATATTTTTTATCGATATACAATATTGTTATTGTCGCGAACTTTTTATTATCATCCACTTAAAGTTTAAATAACATTTATTCGCTTTTTCTAATCGTAATATTATGAATGAAGCGCTTATAGATACGTTATAAACGCGTGTATTCTAACGTGCGCACATGTCGAGGTTTCATACGGATTAAATCCCTGCCCGAGGGTAAAGAAGACAACGCCGACGGCGTTTCCGAACGTGGCGTACTGTTGACTGTAACCAAGGTAACGAGTCACCCTGTAAAGGTGTCGATATCCACACGTTTCTATCAAGAAACGAGTGTTTTTTCGTCACAAATCGTTCGCATCAATCCAAATCGTAATTTAAAGACAAAGTCTCGAAGGTGTAGAAAAAAAATCGTATCGTTTCGAAGAGAAACGTGGAAAGAAATTTGATCAATCAGGAAAGATAAGAGTAAAATACCGCGGTGGAACGAAAATGGATACGTCAGAAGCGTCGGGACAAGCGTCGAACGTCGATCACGCAATGTTGCAGGCGTCGCACATTCTCAATCCGACGTTACACGACAACGATTTTTTGCAAAGTTTCGTACGTATCGGTCTCGATGATTCGACGCAGGAAACAAGGAGAACCAGCGGTACGAGCACTCATCAAGCATGCAAAAATCGAAAGGATCATTTATCCTCGAAGTTGGTCGTTGGAGCGTCGAAAATTGGACAAAATTTGGATTTTCGCGATACAGGCTCGTCGGGGAGGCGAAGCAGAAACGAGGAAACGAGAGGTAAACGAGGCAGCGAACTTTTTTCACGACCACCGGCGAAGGGTACCGTGGAGTACGAGATCGACGTACAAAAAGAGATGAGGGGACGTCGTAGACAGAAAAACGTCACGTTTCGTCAGGAGGAAGTTTACACGGATAAGGATCGTGCGGCTGCTGCCAATATGGGCAGTCGGGATATAATTCAATCGTTGAAAATGAAGAGACGTCAGGATCGAAATCGCGAATTACAGATTCCCGATGAGGCCGAGCCAAGTGCCATGTTGGCGCTGGCCGCGAGAGAAATGCGATCCGGTGACGTTACCATTGCCATACAATGCATAAATAAGGTTTTATCTCAATTTTTATTTATATTTCAGACAAATTAGCAAAACTTTTATTCGTGTTTTTCTCGCAATTGTAGATTTTGGAAATTATCATACCTGTGACATTTTCACGATCGTCGTTGAAATTAATCGAGCATTATCAATTTTACAGCAATTATTAATACTTCGACGAGCAACGAACAGTCGTTAAAAAAATATAAATTCAAAATTCGTTCGACGATCCCTCGCAATTTTTAACTTGCAAATTTTTTAATTTCACTATCCAAAAATTGTCTTCTATTACAACGAATGTCAATATTGAAAAATCGATGCACTTTATTACCGATCGAAATCAATAATCGCTCGATAAAATCAAGACAGTAATTCATATTTCGTAACATCGATAAATTTTCATGTTACAGACTACTTTTTCTGTCGATTGATTTCAAAGCATCGGCTATTTCACATCGATAACGAAACCACGAATAAAAATTCGGCGATAAATCAATTTACTGCCCTATCCGAATGAGATTTACGAAAAAAAAGAATAAAAAATTATAGCTTATCATTTGCGGCCACGAAGTCTATTACATAGCAATTTTAAGGGAAACGGTCTATATAACGAGAGCAAAAAGAATAGTTATACATGATATACATACTATATACACCACAAAAGAGGATACGCAGTTACTAACGGAGATACCCGATAATCTATCATGATTTACGATGTCTCGGAATATCACGGCACCGCCTGACTCGAGCACGATTGAGGGGGCGGGTTTCGGAGTCTCGTTACAGTTATTAGCGTTGATATATACATACAAAAGGAATATTCTACATGTTATTCCTGAATTCGTCGTTTTCGCCGTTAACAGATCGCGAGGTTGTTTTTTTATTGAAGAAAAATCGGATGTAGAGCGCAAGGGGGTAATAAATAAAAATAAAAAAATATCATCGCTGAGAAAAAGCCGAGAAAACTATCGTTGTAGAACGTTGAGGCTGAGGTCGAACCGCGAGCGTTTAAAACTCGCTCGAAAAGTTCGCGATCGTCGAGTTCCGATTCACCGTGACTATCGTGCTGTTAACGTATATTTCGTTGAGGAGAAATAATAAAAGGTACGTGGGGACAATTTCTTCGACTCGGAGAATATTGCCTCGACATTCTGTTACGACGTCGCGACATTAATTATGCACGTCGACCCCGTTACCCGTTTTTTACGACCGCGTAATTGGTTTCGATGCACTCGCTCACTCGGTCTTCCTCAAACATCGTACGTAACAACAGTTTCCATTTGTTTCCACCGGACGACCCTTCATTTCTTCTTTCTTTTTTTCGTTCTCTTACGTCGCATAATTATTATTTTATTATTGTTCTTTATGATTGTTTGTTTTAATATCGTTGTTCGTTTGTTTGTTTGTTTGTTTTCGTCAGGCACTGGAACTAAGTCCCAACGACAAAAATGCATTGATCGCGAGAAGTAAGTGCTACCTGCTGCTCGGTGAACCGCAGAAGGCGTTACAGGACGCGGAGGCGGCGCTCAACGAAAAAATTAAGGATCCGAACAATGCACGCGCTATGTATTACAAGGCGGAGGCGCTCTATCATCTCGGCGACTTCGAGCTTAGCCTCGTATATTATTACCGGGGAATGAGGATTCGTCCGGAATTCGATCAATTCAGGCTCGGTGTACAAAAAGCCAAGGAAGCTATACAGAATATACTAGGAAGTGAGCGTCTTGGAACATTTCAGCATTTATTACGTCGCATTTGTTCTTTCACCAGGAATCATGCAAAAGTGACAAAAGGACGATGAACTTTGATTATAAAAAAAAAATTATCCTTTCAATCTTTAAGAATTTCGTCGTATCAATGTGTCTTGATCTTTTTTCTTTTAGATAACAGCATGCCGATTCCAATCGAGCCTCACATTCGAACGGATCCAAAGCCAGAATCGTCGAAACAGCCTAATGTCGATGGGAATAATTCCAAGGATACGCGGTCGAGCCGGAGTCAGATCAAAGAAAGGAACAATAACGTTCATAGCAAAGACGATAAATATTCGAAAACAGCAGATCCGATTAAACGATCGGAGGATATTCCGGAGAAGCGAAAAAACTCGTTGCCCGTCAAGCGCAAAGTCAATGCACCGAATCTTCTGGGTCAGCTGAACGTCGACAAGAAATATCTTCAGGATCTGTTGAAGTGTCCAGGTAAACTGTCATTGTATTATCGCTGTTGACTTCCTCTTTTTATCAAATCCTCAAATTTTTGACATTTTCTACAAAAGTTACGGATTCGGTTTACAATCTTTTATAAAGAAAAATAGCCTCCGTCATACGGTTGCAGCAAGCTGCAATTTGTTTTCTTGTTAACTTCATAAATTTCGATCGTCCTATAAGAACATTAATTTTTTATCACAATCTACTCAAATCATAGAATTAATTACTTCGCATTATTCAATTCGAACGAAAAGAAAAAATAATTTCTCCGAGGAGTGCGAAGTTGTCAGCAAAAAATAATAGTCGTCCAATTGGCAACGACGATAGCCTCCTGTCGGTTATCGAGTTTTGTCTCTTTAAAAGTTTTTGAAACGATAAAATTCTTCCCCAAAATAATAAAAACAAAACGAAAATCGTCAAAATGTTTTCCGACTCGAAAGAGGCCAAAGAATCAGAATATGGATACGTGTTGGGTGTTTCCGGTCCGGTAGTAATTGCAACGGGAATGAGAGGTTCGGCGATGTACGAACTCGTTAGAATCGGTCACGCCAAGCTGGTCGGTGAAATAATACGACTGGACGGTGATACAGCGACGATTCAAGTTTACGAAGACACAAATGGACTGACAGTCGGCGATCCTGTGCTGAGAACAGGCGCGCCATTGTCCGTTGAACTGGGCCCAGGAATTCTCGGTGGTATCTTCGACGGTATACAACGTCCACTGAAGGATATATCGTTGATAACCGGGTCGATATTCATCCCCAATGGGATGAACATGCCGTCAATCTCGCGTGAAACTAGCTGGGAATTTGTCCCACGGAACATTCGTCTCGGCAGCCCGTTGACGGGTGGCGACATTTTTGGAGTCGTTTACGAGAACACGTTGGTCAAACACTCGATCGCTCTGTCACCGAAATCTTTCGGCAGGGTATGTTACGTAGCGCCTACGGGCAATTATAACGTCGAAGATGTTGTTCTCGAGACCGAATTGGATGGAACCACGACCAAGCACACGATGCTACAAGTATGGCCCGTTAGGCAACCGCGACCGGTTGCCGAAAAGCTTCCAGCTAATCATCCTTTACTCACCGGTCAGAGGGTCCTTGACGCCCTCTTCCCCTGCGTTCAGGGTGGCACTACGGCGATTCCAGGTGCTTTCGGCTGTGGAAAAACTGTGATATCACAAGCGCTCTCGAAATACTCAAATTCCGACGTGATCGTGTACGTCGGTTGCGGCGAACGCGGGAACGAAATGTCCGAGGTTCTCCGTGACTTTCCGGAACTTTCGGTAGAGGTAGACGGCAACGCCGAATCGATCATGAAAAGGACCGTTCTTGTTGCTAATACCTCAAATATGCCAGTCGCAGCTCGAGAAGCCTCGATCTACACGGGAATAACGCTTTCCGAATATTTTCGCGACATGGGTTATAATGTCTCGATGATGGCGGATTCGACCTCACGATGGGCCGAAGCGCTTCGCGAAATAAGTGGTAGACTCGGTGAAATGCCAGCCGATTCTGGATATCCGGCTTATCTAGGAGCGAGATTGGCTAGTTTTTACGAAAGGGCCGGACGGGTCGTTTGCGCCGGAAGCGAGAGGAGAGAAGGTTCGGTCGGTATATTGGGAGCTGTTTCACCCCCTGGGGGTGACTTTTCCGATCCCGTGACAAGCGCAACGCTTGGGATCACTCAAGTGTTCTGGGCGTTGGACAAAAAATTGGCACAGAGGAAACATTTTCCTGCCATTAACTGGCTCCTCAGTTACAGCAAGTATCTCAAGAGTCTCGATGATTTTTACGAAACACACTTTCCTGGCTTTGGTGCTTTGCGCGATCGTGCCAAGAACATTCTCCAAGAGGAGGAGGAACTCAACGAGATCGTTCAGTTGGTTGGACGCGGCTCACTCTCGGAAAGTGACAAGATCGTCTTGGAGGTTGCGAGATTGCTGAAGGACGATTTTCTTCAACAAAACAGCTATTCGGCCTACGACAGATTTTGTCCTTTCTATAAAACTTACGGCATGCTGAGAAATATAATGACCTTCCACGATCTGGCGAGAAAGGCTGTTGAATCTACGGTGCTCAGTGACAATAAAATTACGTGGCCGAATTTACAGAACTCAACGAGCGAGATATTATATCGTCTCGGTTACATGAAGTTCATGGATCCCATCAAAGACGGGGAGGTACATATCACGGAGGTTCTCGAACAGCTGACCGACGATATACAACAAGCTTTTATCGCGATTTTGCACTAAACAAGCGGCAATCTACGTTTTTGGGTTGAAAACTTATTCCAGGGTTAATATAAGAAAAACAAAAGAAACCCAACCAGTAATAATTTAACCGTGAATTTACATTTTTCTATTTATTCCAGATATCAAAGCGGGCCATCAGACGTCGGCTCAGCATATAATGTCCCACGCCGAGGAAGGAATAGCTTTTTTGGAAACGCGTCAAGAATTTTGGCGCCAGCAACGCTCGACCCATCAACCAACTTCCAAATGATCAACGAGGTTACCACGGAAATGTATATAATGTCTCCAAGTATTCAAGAAATGAAAAACAACGAAGACGCATGAATAGCTTAATATTATTTATTTACACGATAAACTAAATACGATATAGTGTACATATTATTCGTAGGAGAATTAAACTTTCCAGGAGCGACGTAGGAGGCTCTCGATTATAATCGTTTTTAGTTTCGTTCGAAGAGCTTGACCAGATATCGAGCAAACGGCTCGCGTTCGTCCACAGAAGCCCGTCTTGGCGGAAAATTGGTCTTCTTCATTGTTTTTCATCTTTCTCTTTCTCCCTCTCTCTTTCTCTTCTTTACGTCTACTTCCGGTACCCCAGTTTTTTCAGTGCCTTCAGATCCACGTCGCCGTAGTAGTCCTCGCTAAGAAACGCATACTCATGTCCTTTAGCAGTGTTTAAAATAATAAATCTGACGCTTATATTCCAGTACAATCAGGACAATCAACAGATAGCGATCCGTAGTACTTTCAGTTACAAAAAAAAATTGGCGATTTTCGTTGACGCGTTTTTTTTCGTAATTCTTTTAAAAATTATGAATAGAAATCAGAAGGTAGCGTCGTAGCGTCACAGCGGTTGTTAGTAGCCCCTTTCGATTTTTCATTTCTTGCAAAAAAACACATTTGTTAATGGCACAAACTCACATTGTGATTAGAACACAGACAAAATCAAACACAATATATTATGCGATTCATGCAAGGTTAAAACACAACAAAACATGAAATAATTCTTCGTCGCGACAGCAAGTGCCCGGGGCGAAAAACGCGTGAACGTTCACGAGAGAAGGGTACAAAATGGACAAGAACGAGAGTAGCACGTGGCTGATATATTTTTAGGATTTTTTTATTTTGTATCGTTTTTGTTCTTTTTTTTTGTTTTCGTTTAAAAATTAAAGTGGATGGTTTTTCTAGGGAATGGGACGGTGTGAAGGAGGGATGATAAGGAATGAGAGATTGGGATTTTCTTTTTCCTTTATCTAGAAGAAAAAAAGGTGGCTAGAGGGCGAAAGAGGAAAAAAGAAAGAGCGAGGCCAAGGGAAGATGGAGAGTCGAGAAAAAGTCTATGAATGATCCATCGCGAGTTTCTCGAGGCTCGTGTCGTTCCTTTTTCGTTCACAGGAGGAAACAAAAGCTCGCATTCGAAATAATCGAATTTTCGAGTAATTTTCAAATACTCATTGTCGTTCGTCGCATTTCGTCGCATCGAATTTTTTTTCGTACGGCGAGATGACGCGCGTGAGATTATTGGGCCCGTGGCCGAAAGATGTTTCGTTTCTTTCGTTATTTTCGTGGGACGATGGGTTTAAGGAGGGAACGAGTGAAAAAATTATTCCTGGACTTGCGCGGGCCTCGAGGCCACGGGCGTTGGTCTCGGTTTGCTGTGGCCCTTGGGCGCGTTCCTGGATTCTCCAGAACTTTGAATTCCGGCCAACAGCTCGCTCTTTCTGATGCTCTTCAGGTCCAGGTCACCGTAGTAATCCTCACTGTGAAGCAAAACCGAGAAATATCCGGCGGTCAGGGCATGCGTGCACCACCGTGTGCCTTACATTTTTCTCATTTATTGTTTTTTCTTTCTTTCTCTTTTGGCGTGCTAGTTTATTCGTGCAAAACGTGCTTTAGAGGGTGCTAAACGTATAGTACTAGAAAGGACTGTAGCGTCAAGATAGCGACAATCGTTCTACTTAATAAAAAATTACTCGAGAAGAAGATAAGAATTTTAGGATACGGGCATCATTGTTACAATCCCAATTTTTTTTTTGTTCGCACACATTAATTTTCAGGCCGAAGATTTTTAAAAACTCGACGATTGCCGATAATGGCCAATTCGTCGAATCTTTAAATCACCAATCGGTTCCCTCAAACTCCGAATTAGTACGAATTTTCCATGTACCATATTTATCGATACAATTTTCATTAGTGTCACGTTCATCCAATCGGTCAATTTTGCGGAAGAAGGACTTGCTGTTTTTTTTTAAATTCACATTGAACACTCAACACTGAAATACCAATTCACCCATCCACCAACATTTAAATTTTCATATTTCTGTACGTTTTTTTTCTTCGTTTTTCTTTTTCTTTTAATTACGGTCGATCGATTTTATATTTGGCCGAGTACTCGGATGCAAAATGTTCTCGAATCGAATTACGTATGTAAAGAAGTTGGAGAACAATAAAAATTGACTCACCATCCGAGAACGTCTTCGGGATCTTCGCAAGCTCCGCTACCGTCGGAATCACCGATCTTGAATACCGTGCCGATCGGACAACCGTATTCACGGGCAATGCCTTCGAGACAGATGTAGTACTTTCTGCAGTCGTCGGGATGCGCGTGCCTCGAGAAACTGCCGGATGCACCGCTGACCTCACCGGCGGCTGGGCAAGTGAAACCATTTGCTACCTCTGCGATAAATAAAGAACGATATAATTATAGAATACAAATAATCATGAATTAATTAAATAACTTTCAAACGATAAAACAAGTATACATTAATTAAATATTAATTAAGCAAACAAATAATTAAGCAAATATATTTAACCGCAAATTTTTAGAAAAAGAAAAAGAAAAAATTATCACAGTGAATCTTTAATTTCGATTCAAGAGACGGAAATAAATGGCAATGATCGATTAAATCGTGAACCACGCGGACACTTGTTCCAAGGTGTGCGAAACGTTTCGTTCGTAGTAATGCACGATTGGTATTCGCGACGTAAGAAGCAAGCCGGTTTTTCCTTTTCGTTCCAAAGCACGAGTCGAGCGCCGTTCAACGAGAGGATATATACGTCGAGAAACGGACGTGCAGATCGGAATGCCAATGGGCCGTAAATTAAATGCAGAATTTACCGGTGTCATTCGAACGCGCTAAATCAATTCGTCGATTGCGATCGTGTGTCAAAACGCTGATAACCGTACGCGTCTTCGAAGTAGGGTACGAAAAAAAAGCGCGACGAACCATTTCATTCACATAAATATTCTGTCGTTGATTTAAAATGCAAAGCTTGATCTTACCTTGCCGGGATAAAACGTTTCGATACGTTTTAATTTCCCGTATCGATCTGCATACGGTAATTGGCGGCGGTCCGGGCGAGTTTATCGACCTCTCGCGTGAAAAAATTTACTTTGTCACGGATCGTTGCCGTTCGATAATGTACTTAAAGTAACCGCGAGAGGAAGCCGGCGCTGGGAGATTTTAGAATTTTAAGGCTCGTGCACCGGTTTTCCATCGATACGAATAAACACACGAATACACGCATATATATATGAGTCTGGATATATGTACGAGTACCCGACTTGACCACGATACTCTTTCTTTCCGTTCCAGTCTTTCGACCTCGTCCCGAAGCAGGAAGTTGCGTTTAAAAGCCGCGTCTAAGTAGATTGGAGTCGCGCAGTGGACCGCGCGCGTTGCGTGTCAGCAGGTTCGAAAAGCTGGCACAACTGGGCACCGTAACTGCGGTGTCGAACGACTCGATATTATATCGTTGCAGGATATAACATACCGTTGTAAATTAAATCAAAACGAGATAATCGATCAACTGTTACTGTCAAATTGTTCGCGTCGATTATTAATCCTCTTCGATTCGATCTAAATGTCCTTTTCCCACTTTTATACAATCGCGACCCGGCGGTTTCGGATCATTTATTTGTCAACAATTGTGATAAAAATTTGTTTTTAATTATTACGAAAAAAATTGAATAGCGATTTATTAGATTATTGCAATTATTAAAATAAATTTTTTAAAATATATATGCGATAATGAGCAATAATTTTGCGGTTTTTTTTATATTCTTACCCTCGTTTCTGCACTCGGGAACTTGATCGGCCCACATGCACACGCGCGCCTCGCGATCGTAAGCGAGACCGGGACTGCACTGATAGCGAGAAGCCTCGCCGTTCCAGCAATTCCAGAATACGTCACACTTCTTCTCGTCGGCGAAGATACCGTAGAGACGCGCGCAATGAGGCGTGGATATTGGTGGCTCGAGCTGTGTTCTCTCGCCGCATTCAACATTGTGCAAGTAGTCGCAGTTCTCGGTCAAGAATTTGGCGTCCGTGGCATCGAACGCGAGACCATTGCCGCACGTCTTGAGCTCGGCAACGTTATTGTCGCACTTCCAATATTTGTCGCACGACGAGTGATGAGGGTAGAAGCCAAAATCGTCGGGACACTTGAAACTTTCCTGTGCTCTCGCACCTGCGAAAGAAAAACAAAGTAAACTTTACATTTTTCCATAATTTTTGTTTTTAACACCAATTATTCTGTTTATTTCCGGTAAATATTGTTTTTCGACCATTTACCGACAGAACCGAAATATCAATCTATTTTTATCCATTCGCGCATACAAATCTGTTCCATTATGAGATCGTCGTTACGAAATCCGTCGATCGCTTTGCCGCGGTTACGGCACGAAAAACATTTCGCAAGAATGTCGTTTTTCGTGGAATCCCTTTCGAATTAATTCATCGTGCAGCACACACGTCTCGAGCTCTTACTTTCTTACGTATATAATTAATCTTGAAATCATCGCGTCTCACATCGATTTTCCATAATTTACATGCGGACCAAATTCATTAATATGCCAAACTTATTACCGACCCGATCTCTATTAAAAATAAATAGATACAAAAAATACGATATAAAAAAATATTTACAAATATCGTGGGTTTATTTGTTTGTGTATACGAGTGTTTATTTATAGATTTGAAAGACCTCAATATCGCATCCGCATTCCCGGGCATATAAAGCCGCACGCTAAAAATCAATATTCATCAATAAACAGAAAAAAATATTCAAATATGCATGTTAATTTTGTTATGTGCCCACATCGTGTGTAAATATACTATAAATATAGCTCATAAATCGGAGATTCAGGCGAGGCCATATGATCCCCTGAATAGCACATATCGCAGCTCCTGCGAGCGTCTTATGTAAGGGGTACAAAGACTTTCGCCCGACACTTTCACTCCGCGGAGTCCGACCAACGCCAAGATTCCCCCTCGTCCAACGGCGCGGGGCCTCGTGGAGGAGAGCGTCGCGGACTCCGAGAGAACCCGGCACAGCATCCCGTTCACTCGAATCGACAGAGACAGAGAGAAGGGGGGGGGGGAGAAAATGAGAGTGAGAGAGAGAGATGGAGCGATGAAGCCAATCGGTCCTTTTGCCGACAAAACGCGTCACAACGATGCGCATTATGTTTTCTTCGGCGTGAGAGCTCTCCTTTTTCGACTCTCGACTCTTTAGCCCCTCCTACGACGTACCGACCCAAGCGCGATTACTTTCATTTTTCTTCGCGTTGCCCGTCGATAACTCGCTCCAAAGCGAGTGCGTGAATGCGTTATTTCTTTTTTTTATTGTCCGTGTTCTCGTTTCTTTTTTTTAATTCGTTATTTTCGTTCTCCTCGGAGAAATTTTCCATGGCCCGCCGAAAGGGAAAGGTCCGACTTTAAGTGACGGTACCTGTGGGTCATCGATCTCTTTCCGTTAATGACCTACTTTTTTTTCTCAGGACGCTTTACACTTCTTACGGTAACTCGATCGATGACTTTATTTTTTAATCAAAGGCATTATAATTCATTTATTTTACGTACATATAATTTTAATTAATAATTACGAATAACGATTAACGTAATTACGTACATTCTGGGACTCGATCGAGTAAAAATTAAAAAAAAATACTTTCCAGAACGTAATTCGACTCGTGACGTATAAATCGCGAGGGGATACAAAAAATTGAGTTTCCACGTTTCTGTGTATCGACTCGAGGAAAGAGAAAAAAAAGTTAAATCGCCGCACGTATACTCGTCACGATTCAGTCAGATACACGAGTGAGTCCCCGCCGATTTCGATCGTTGTGGTATGGGATATAATCGCTATCGATAGTCGACCAAGTTATTTTTTTTCTGGGCCGTGAGAACGTGCAAGTAGAGCGTGTAGATCGTGCCGAGTGGTTTGCAGTGAAAATAATACATCGCATACAGCATAAGTACTGTAAAACGCGAGGTTCTCGCATTCGCGAACGATACGAAACGATTGAAAAAATGTGCACTGGCTCGTTCCATCGTTAAATGGCAATAATCCAAAAAAAAAGCAATAAAAAATAAACGTTTCACAGTCGCGAATAATAATAACGATTAATACATAAAACGCAAAGACTACGATATTTATAACGTCATTAAAATCACACACTTTAAATACGGCACACTTGTTCGCACTATTTACGTAAATTTGCGTATCTGATCAAATTTTCCCGTTCGAGAAGTACAAAACGAAAAATAGAATAAAAACATCAAAACAAAACAAAAAAAGATCCAAATATTGGAACGCGATCGCGCGTATAATTTTTCGTTTCGTCGATGCGAAGAAACGTCGTACACGGTGTTCTGGTGTCGTTTTCTTTATCATTCCTTGAATTTTGTTTGATTTACGTACCGGCGACGAGGATGGCGGCAATCACGAAGTACGTCTTCATGGTTAACTTGATTGTTTAATAATAATAATAAGATAATAAAAATTAATAAAAAAAAGTAACTATAAACTCTCGAAGAACGTGAGAAAAATGTGTTACTGAGATGCAAAACAAAAAAAAAATTAAACTTTCGGGCCGGGCACTATATCCCCTGGTAAGGAGAACTCTTGTGTTAGCGCCTTGCCGGTGCCACCTCCTTTATATAAGTCATTGGTCACGTGTCATTCCCCTACCGTTTGCCACGCGGCCTAGCCGGGGACTTATTCTTCAAGAAGAAGGTGTATATACGTGCACGTATACGCTCTTTTCCTTTCCCACAACTAATGTACGGTACGTCGGTGCACACGCGTAGCTCTGTATCTTTCTCTTTCGGGAAGACCGGGAGAACGCCAAGCATGCTCTCCCCGCGACGCACACGGCGGCGAAAAAAAAATAATAGTCAGAAGACGAAGCTGTAAAAAAAAAAGGAAGAGTGGCATATGGCACCTGAAAATGCCATCCGAAAGCACGGGATATATATATCGCGAGGGACTCAGCGATTCGTAGAGAGAATCGAGAGGACTTCGTCATCGACGACGAACTGACCCAACGGATACAGTCGCGACCATCTAAAGTTTCACCGACAGACGCGCGTGTCTATTATTCAAATAATAAATCGTTTTTTAATACAATAAATATAATACACATTAAAAATGCTTTTAAAAATTATTATGTTGATGGAATTAAACAGACAGTTAATTACTTTATTTTCTTTTATTCGCGTCTGTAGAGCAACGATATAAAATGTGGGGTAATTATCCGTGTGAAAAAAAAACGCTTAATCGTTGGCGATATAATTTTGCTACAGAAGAAACTATATTTCGAAATCGTTCGAAGAATTCTTAGGCCGAAAAGGGTTTTTACGTTTGATATCGTCTTCGGGAACGTTATTTGTGCATATCATTTCAGGAATTTACCACGGGACGGTGCTTGGGTTATTGTTTTCTTTTATTTCGTTACCTTTATAAGGCCGGTTTCGGAAACGAGTTTTCGCGGACCTGAAAATTGTGAGCGCGAGGGCGAGAGAACCCTCGAGTTTTGTTGACTGGGATTGGAGATACCTGACTGTTGAATTCACAGGATTATACATATATGATTAGAATGAAACCCGTCGGTGTGTATTCGGTCTCGAGAGAACACTTTCGTGCACTCCAAGTATTTTACGTCGTTGTACTCCGTTGCTCGGCTACGTTTATAACACAATGGAATAAAAAGAAAATTTCCATTAAATTTACAATAACAATAATTTTTATTATTGGTTTAAATTTGAGATAAACATTTTGTGTGGCTATCGCATTTTTCTCATCAAACTATAAATCGTCTCATTACGATTCAACATTTCGCCAATGCCCGGAAAAAAAATTATCAATATAATATCAGTAATAAACTTTTGCTTCCGATCTTCGGCTCTTACCGATCTCCTTTCAATGTTCGATAATAAATTCTCAATAAATTTTCAAGTGAATAAAAAAATTGCTAACTGATTTTCATCAACAATTTGTCCCTCTGATATTTTTTCCCTAATGATAAATTGCTTCCGCGATTGTGTACCCTTTGCGAATTCAACGCAATATCGTAGTCTCCTCCCGTTTCGCGGTCGATGAAATTTATATACGGGAAAAAAAAAATTGATAAACGATAGAAAAAAAATAAAATAAAAATAAAAATGGAATGAATCAAGGACGTATCATGTGTGTAAAATGTATGCGCGTAGGTAAATTCAGTAGGTAGGTATACGAGGAGAGTCGAGGCTTTCCGCAGTACATTGAGCAGTCCGTAGCGCGCGACAAACGGAACTTTCTCGCTTCTCTCGCCGTGGTCTCGGTGTGGGCTTGCCCGTTCTCGCGATCCAGTTTTCTTGAATAATTCGCGTCGAACGCGAGCCAGGTGAGTATACATAGTCCACAATATATATATACATATATACAAGTATATATGTATTTAATTCTCTCGTACTATAATGGCGCCTATACATCTATAGAAAAATGTAAAACGTCGTATCGGCGCTCAATCGCGTCGTCGACGTGCTCCTCGAGTTCTGCGGAAGGACTTTTAATTCTCTTCGAACCTTGGAACGGCGTAAGAAACATTACGGCGTGTAAAAGAAAATCTTAAGACACACGTACCGATACTGAGATAACGATACAAAGCCACGGATCTATGGATATCGAAGCGATACAAATTCAAGATTTTATGAGCGTTCTAATATGCTTTTGTTATATGACGTGTTTGCTATGTTTAACGATAAACAAGAGAGGAACTTTCTCGCTATAAACACAGAGCAAGCCAGGAATCTCGCCTCGGCGTCGAGCGTGCTCGCACGCAATGGGAACAAAATCCGGATGACCGCCGGAAATAGAATACAGATCGATGTATATGTGTATACCAGTAAGGAAAGCCGGGAATAAAATGGAGCATCGAGGTAGAACGAAATGAGCGGTGAATAATTCAACATCAATTCTGTCGTTAAATTTTGTTCAATTTTTTTTCTATTTTTCGTATAAAATTCTGATTAAAACGCGTTCTATTTTCTTTTTTTAATCGTCACGAATGAAGATAGGCAAGGCTGTAACAGGCCTCGCGTGCGTTGTATCCGATAGGCTGGGGTCGAGTTTCGTTCTATTTTCCTAAGATTTTCACAAAGCGTCTAAGATCAAGAGATTAATTAATTTAATGCCTAGGCAGAGACTCCTGGAATCGTTCCGGATTATAAGACTGCTTTAGCTATGCGTATGAGAGAGAGAGAGAGAGAGAGAGAGAGCGACTTAACTCTTTAATCGGATACCTCGCTCAAGGTCTCCTCTCGTTTAATTCCTCGTTGCTATAGAAAATGACATATATTTCTCATTGGAGAGCACCTGCTTCAGAACTATCGTGTTGCTACTGCGCAACTCGTGCGTACATTGCAAATATTTCAGGGCTAATAATAATAAATAATAATAATAAAAAATGACGATCTCGTTACGTCGAAATTTTGTTATCATCGATAATTGGCGAATGAATTTTGTCCAAATGCGGTAGCAAACGTTATATCCGCAGGTGCATGAACGCGCGACACCGTGAGAGGAAGTTGGATGCACGAATAATTAACGTCTTCCGGATAACGGTAGAGGTGCAACGCGACGCGACTCCGATCGGTCACCTCGACCATACACGCGCGACTTCTATTCCGAGCATACGTCTGTCTACATACGCGCCGTTACTACTAGTCACTCGCGTCTCAAGGATATATGCGTTATGGCTATATTAAATATATACAGATATAACGTACCGCGATGATAAGACATCGACGAGTCATTCGCGACGTTTCGCTAGACTGCGAATGATCGATGAAACGTATAGCCGGTGCATTCCCCGTGAAGTCAACCACTTTTTTCCAAAATTTCTTTCAATGTTTACTATACCTCGGCACGACTCGAAAGTTTCTTCGATGCAAATCGATCGATCTATCGTATATATCTTCGTTCTTTCTTTCCACATTTTAATCTCTTTTCGACCCCTTTATTTTTCTTCGATACGAAAACGATCTCATCGCCACGAGCATCGCCATATTTATTACGAGTAAATCGAATATAATGTAAAAATTTTGAATAATCGAGGAAAATACGGCGATGGTAGAAATAAAAGAAATATAAAAAACTTTTCCACGACAGGAAAACCTTCGGATTCGCGAGGTAGTCGAGAATTTACCCGCCAGGTCATCCACATACCGGACATTCAGATCGCTCGAGTCACGATAGGAACGATCGTTTTACAATCGGTCTGTAATCGGTACGGTTACCTTCATGAATAATCGGCTACCGTTATATCAGGCTTTATGCACATTTACAAACCTTCCGCAACCGGTCGATCAAATTCCACGTACGCGCGATCGTATACGGCTACAAAATAAATTACATCTATTTCGCTCTGTAATAACGATGAATAGTAGGTGAAACGATCGAATTAGCATCGCGGCGAGTCTCTTTGCCTATGTATTTTTGTACGTTCCACGAGCTCCCCCGATTGGAGCATTTTTACACTTCGCCTAGTCCAAGGATCTCACGCGCCGGCGCGTTCCGATACTTCGCCTTGTCCGAGGATACTGGGCGTGCCGGTGCTTATTCATTCACGGTATTTCTGGCGTACGAGAGCTTGCGGTACGAACTAATTTTTTCATTTTAAATAAATTGAAGAATAATTTTATCGACGTGTAAAACGGAATAATGTTTTTTTTTCATTACGAAGATTTTAGTAATCATAATTTTTTTTAAATATTTCTCAAATTATTCGTACACTTTGTTCGATGGATCGTATAATAATTAAATAATTATTTTATAATATTCGATCGTAGCATTTATTTGATTTACGGTGAAAAGTCATTTTTTTCTAAATTACGATGTTATAATTCAATCTACATCGTGGTTCGAGGATTAAACGAATAAAAAATGATTTAACGTTGGAAAATATGTGTTATTGTTCGCAGTCCATCGTCGCGGTTATTGCCACGACGAGCTAAACCAGCGGTTATGGATATTATAGACGGGGTAGGCCGTCGCTCAATGTGCAACGTAACGTGTCTGGCCGCTTTACCGTGTACTTCTTCAGCAGCTTCGCCGGCGCACTATTCAAAAGTTGCGCAACGCTGATGAATAAGAATGAGACGGGATGCCTCTCTCGCTGCATCTCCGGCCAGACCATCCTCGACGTCCGCCTCTCATCTCCAGTTATGCAGCTATACAGGTACTACTTTATTAGCCCATAGACACAGAACAAAGTTGATTTATTTCATTAAAATCCACTTTTCTTTTTCTTTCAAATAAATCAAATACCGCGAATAATATATTTATACCAAAATTTATCATTCAACGAAATTAACTCATTTATGCGAATTTTCACTAACGATATTGATTCAAGGATCCACAAATTACACATCCTATGAAAAAATAAAAGTCTCAACAAATATTGCGACAATCGTTATAAAACAAGTAAAAAAAATATGTCCCACGAAATATTGATCGTCTATCGAACGATGCGAATAAAAACTTTGTCCCAACATTCGTCCTCGAATCGTCTATGAAACGTATTACGTCGGATATTACGTTATGATAGAAATTATGCGGTTCGAGTGACCAAACCACAAACGGAGTCGAAGCGAGTGGACAATATAGAATTCAGGTGGCGAGTTGCGAGGTTGATGACACCAGTTATTTAATGGTGTATGACTGGCGAGACTTCTAACGACGACGACGACGACTGCGACCAAGTCACCGTAGTCGCGGGGCTCTCGGTCGCCGATGAGGAGTGCTCGAAGCTGCGGGAAACGTACGAAGTATTACAGAGAGATACGTGTACGTTATAACATGCACGTATCTTCGTCGCATGACAACAAGCTTGCCAACCGACGTCATATATATATGTAAAACCTCGAAGCTTTTCAGGTCTCGTCTCGCTGCGTCACGGTATCCCTTCTGCGCACGTCCTGGCATCGTGTCCGATTGTCGTAGCCGCGGTCGCCTGTGCATGATCCTTCTTTTACACGTGTCCCGTACGTACGAAGGGAATTCGTATTCATAAGAGCTACGGGCATCACCTCGAAGTTACTCTCCCGTTAAAACACCGGCGAAGGTAAGTTTTTCATTGATACCTCGAGCGAGCGTACGTGGAATAGGCAAAATATCTTTCAAATTGAAAACTTCGAAAGTGATGAAAAAAGGACGACTTTGATACTGCGAATGGAAAAATTTGTCAAAAATGTAAAAAAATAATCATAGCTCGATTAATCAAATTTTTGTTGACCTTATGCCTGGAAATTGTTGATCCCACTGGTCACGAATCCGCCAGAACTACTTTCGAAAATTCAAATATTTCCAGTGAAAGAAAGGCCCAAAAGCGCGTTACGTGCACTAGATTTTAATCAATTTCATGGCGCAACTACCAAATTCGAATTCCCGGCAATCAGCTTGATAATCCAATCGATCGAAGCTCGAGACGAGGACTTTTCACCGATGTTCCGACAAAGACCGTCGTGCTTTGTATTTTTATATGGTCTTCGATGTTTTAAGGTCTCGTGTATAAATGGAATTACGTCGGTCTCGGTCATTTAATCATTTCACCGATCTGTTCACCGTACCAGACTTAAATAGTGTATCGGCCTCGAAGCTTCGCCGCGTCTGTATTCGACCTGTTCGCGTGTAACACACATCGCGAACGAATCAAATAGAAACGTATTTTTTTCTTCTTTTTTATATCTTTTTGGCGTTTCTCCAAGCGTTCGAGAGTACGCTAGTAAAAGCGAAAACAGCTTCGACTCTTGCGAAAGAAGACTCTCGCGCGTGCATGGATATCTCTCTGCACATACATATATATATACATATATATATAGACATATTTCCATGTGGCTGCTTCACCATAGATTTCTCACAAGATCTTTTCGTTTCATCGAATTCATCGCACACACGAGCCAACGGAAGTTTCTTTCTTTCACTTTTCGTGCATCCTTCATTGTCATCCTTACCCACTTTTTTCGCCTCCTCTTCTCGTTCCGATTCCTCTCAACCGATGTTAAGGATCGTTCATAACGCGTATCCTTGAAAGCTCCGCCATCGCGTTATAGCGATTTTTTTATTATTATTCAAAGTTGACACGGTAGCGTTTGATTTTTGTCAAGATTTTTTTAACGACCCTACTTTTTGTTTACGAGGGTCGTGTGTCACTCCATTGAATAAATCGAAGGATAATTTCTTAGCTTTGTGCCCATTGTGAACGTGCCGTTTTTTTTACTCTCGCTAGGGATAGAAAGTGGTGAGAAAGAATGACCGTCGACGAGACGCGTCGTCAGAAATCGACGAGCGAAATACAAAACAGTTTTGCCGATTTGAAATTCGCCTTGAGGATCTCGTTCGTACGGCAGCTCTCTCGCTCGTGCCCGATGTCTCCTTACGTTCCTCGTCTCGCTCTTTTTTTTCATCACTTCTTTCATCGCTTCGTTTCTGCAGCATGGCCGTACGAGGATCCGGCTTTCATTCCACGGAGGCGCTCGTTCGCGGGTTTCGCCTTTTTGCGCGCGTCGTGACTCTTAAGTATCGCCCAGTTTTCGAGGATCGCCATCGTTTCGGACGAAGCTCCGAGGCTCTCGTCGAGACACCTGGCACTATGGCTTCGTCGCTTTTCTGCCTACCGTGTACTTTTAAACCTCGTACAATTTTATGCAGGACGATCACGAACCGATTAGGCACGGATTCGATGGAGATCAACGACGATAAATCGTACATCGTTAAATGAAAAAGATGGAAGAAGGTCGATGACGAAGTTGAAGAAAAAGGTCAAAGTGAATCGAACGAGAAGTGTAGGTAAGTGAGGGGAATAAAAGTTGATTGTCTACTATCATAAATTTAATATTCCAGTTTATCGCATAGTCAGTAGACGTCGTTCGAAAAAAAAAGCCAAACATTCTTTTTTTTTTGCAAAAATCAAAATTCGGGCTACGAGGACAAATTTTTCTCGACTCTTTTAATCAGACACGTAGGAAGGTTTGTAATGAAAAAAATACAGCAACGTATCGAGTATTCTATACGAGAAAAATGAGACGACAGAAATTGGAAGAATAAACGAAAGTACAAGTTGAAAAAGTTGAGAACAAAGAAAGAGCAAATAAGCGTGTAAGAGCTAAAAAAAGGCGGAAATCCTATGTTCGATGTAAAATTAATTTTAGACATCCGGATTGTTCGGTCTAATTATTCAAACTATGTGGATGGCTCGATACCTCGATATATTCGACTTTTGCATAATATCCCATAGAGAACTCTTATTCGCAACATCGGCATCGAAGAGAGGGCGATGCAACTTTCGCTTTTTTCTTCTTCTTCGTTGCAACTCGCGTTGCAATTCACGCCCACGTCATTTCCATAAAGCTCATTAATTTATGAAGGAACGTTATGGACACCGGGAAATCGGCAACAGCTCTTCTTAAGATTGCTTCAGACTATACGGACCGTCGCGTAACGGCAACGGCACGTACCGGTATGGTTACGACAAAATTTTGTAGCATGGATTTTAGTGGGAGTGTCTAATTGGACAGCAAGAAACTGCATCTTCCGGCAACGTAGCGGAAAGACTCCGGCCGGGCGCTCTCGCAAATATTTAGCCGGTCCGTGCCGTTGCCGTTACGTGACGATAACCTTTACGCGATGATTATCAAACCGTTTGGAAATCGGCGTTGCCGAGTGCCAACGAGAATGGCGACGGATATTTCAAGCCGGTAGGCGAAGAAAAAGACGCGAAAAGAAAAGTGAATAAGAATGTAGAAATTTCTTTCCTCGGATATTAGCAATCTTTCTTCATTATTCATCTTCGAACAATCGGACGTACGGATAAGGAAAATTGCGATATAATGCGATACTCAACTTGCGAATGCCTGATGTGTAGGTTGGAAAAATAGAAAAGAAAAAAGTGAAGAAAAAAATCGAAATATTCGAAAAAATAGGAGATTTCGTCTGAGTGTCCGATGAGAAAACGATCCGCAGGGATCCGAGACGAGAATGGAACTTTTTACGTCTTAGAAACATCGGTTCCGTTCTAGATATACCAAAGGCTGGGCTGTTGCACGCTGCACCTTCAGCTGCATCCAGCACCGTGGCTACCCGACTTGCTGGCTGAGCGCCGACATAATGACCGAATCCGGGCTCCAGCATCGTCGTTCTTTTCTTGTTTCTTTTTTTCTTTCTGCACTCGAGACTCTCGTCTTCCATTTAACAACTTTCAACGGCGCTTGAGGCTGCCACGAATCTACCTATATCTCCTTACTCGTCGGTCTTGTCTGCCTATATTTTATTCTGATGTAAATACCGCATTACATGCACACGTACCGTCTACGCATATGCTCTAATACAGTGGTTCGCTGCGATGTAACGGTATCTCTATGGCGCATCCTTCGTGTTATAACAAATGCGAACGTCAGACGCGAGTACAGGTCTCGCATCCCAGAGGCGCTTCGAGCAGCTTCCGTGATTTTACATCAATGTATGCATTTTCTCGTTGTCGAATATTCATTCACAATTTACAATGACAATTTTTTATATTTAATATTAATAATAATAATAATGGTAATAATAGTAGTAATTATTATCGTTATTGATGTTAGTAATATCAGAATTCGAACAAACCAATTAATAACTCTCCATTTTATTATTATTGTCATTTTTGTTTTAATTTCAAAACGTTAATTAATTGATTTTCATCCTATTTTTATCCACCGATGGACAAATAATCGGAATAATATTAATATTATTATCATCATTATGCATTCAGGCGATGAGTTACAGAAACTTTAATATATGAGTCATCAAACCTTTTAAATGAAAAACCGTAATACCTTGCGCGATATATATAGCGATGGCTGAGCACGCTCTTGGAGATGCAGCATATATAGGAACCGGAATGCGGCACATCGAGCAGCGACAGCCAAGGAGAACCACTCCGAGAGCTGCACCCTAGATATATTCGCGAGCTCTTATATTATACATGTATACGTACTCGTCTATATAATCGTGACGAGACCGTCGCCACGCCGTACTCTCGTGCTTATTGCACGTGTGCATGGTAACACACGACGCGAGATCCCCGTAGCAATTCTGCATTCGATGGTGTTTTCTCTGGCGATAATACGAATACATGGAGTTGAGAAATTCCTTGGACGGATTCCAGCGTATTTCGTGAATAATACTTTTTGAGTTTGTTGACGGCTGTAGACAGAAAATTCAGATTAATTTTTCTTTAGGGGGAAAGCGCTTGACTTACCTATACTCGTAACACTGTGTTATGAATAATAATTAAATGTAATACTTATTATTTCATAAATATCCAATATATGATAAATTGCAGACATTTCTTCACCCTATAGAAACATACACATAGTTTACTATTCAAGCACGGCATATGGGTAATGGTATACGAAAGTGTCCGATTTATGCTCATTTCATGTAAATGGAATATAAATCTGTACAGTCTTGTCGAGGTGAGAGAGTTAATCAGACAATCGGAGCCATTCAACAGAAAGCGCCAATTGACAAGCTTATGGGTTATATACGAGCATAATAACTCGCGTTTGCCTCGTAATAGAGGTTTCGCGGTGTGGGTGGTATAGGTACGTGCATTCAAAGTACTAGTTCGTCTTCCGTAAGTGAGAGAGGTAGAACTATATAGAAAATGACATCGAAAATGTAGGTGAGAGATGTTTGTGGAAATTAGAAAGACCGAAAAGACTCGTCGAGTATGTCAGGGGGCAGGCCCTGACTCATCATCATCGATTTTGTCTGGATTCACAGTACGTATGTGTAGAGGTTGACTACAAATGAAAGCGACACAAATAGGAGCTCCAGATGATCAAGTGTTAGTTAGTTAATAACAATTTTATTGTGGATAGTTTGGTGCAGCAGACATTGTTCATTGGAACATTAACTGGTGGACAAGGGACACATTCGTAATGGGAGGGTCGCGGGTTCGAATCCTCCGTGCAGAAATCCTTTTTTCTTTGGCTTATTTTCTCCTCCTAACTTATTCAAAGTTCCTAAATAATAATTTGTGTTTTTTATAAATTCTTGGGACAAAACTGATGTCACTGCAATGTCACATCGACAATTGACCGCTATGAGCACTCACCGCCGGTAAGGTAGTCGCTCGCTTGCCCGGTCGTTGATCCTTCCTCGGTCGGTCGATTTTCTCGGGGTAAGGTATTTGAGATCTATGAAGTCTCGTAGTTGTTTAATTTTTAATCAACAATGATGGACCAAACTTGACGATACTGCAATGTGGAGTCGACCCATGGAAGCACCGGAGCAAGCCCCTTGGTCCCGCCAAAAATCCAAAAATCACATTAATATTCTGGCTCTCCAGAGCGTATCAGATATTAATCTGATAAGAACAGATAAAACTTGCTTACGTGATCTTATAAATATAAGATCACGTCTAGTATCGTGGTCCCCCGCCACGCGGAAGGGGCGGGGGGTCAGTCAATATATTAAGATATGTATCACAGCCAAGTAAAATAAAATAGAATATGTACTTACAGCTACGCAGCAGGACCGCGCCCTATCTTTGGTGGTCGGTGACAAGGCCAACCGGCGGCGCAATAGGTGCGTCCGCGGTGTTTTTGCTATATTGACTTACTCCGGGCACGTGTTCGACGTAAGTGTCCCTAGACCAGTAAATGGTCTCGGAGACGATGAGCCGGCACAATAAAAAACGTGTAATGTCAAGACACCCTAAATTTTGTCAGCACCGGCTCGTTCTCCGAGTCCCATGTGCCGAGCGCGCCAACGACCCTGTGTAACCCTGTGCCCTGAAGACCTCTGCAAGAAGAGTATACTTGGCGACTTTCGATCGCCTCGCATCCTGCATGGCCTTGCTTCGATTCTCAAAGGCGATGGTCACGTCGATTACGTCGATCGTTTTCACCTACTCATCCCGAACCACGAGGTCCGGTTTGATTGTGAGTGCAGCTAGATCCTCGTCAACACCTCCAGCACGCTGGTTTACGCGCAGCTTCCCCAGCCGTCTTGTCGCTTTAGCTAATCTATTAAAAAAGAAGTCATGGCGGAGTTGCAGTACGGTCGAGTGCGGTAGGCAGAGTCATATCACGTGGAGGAAAGTCTCCCTCTCGTGACTGCACCTCCTGCATCTTTTGTCACTGGCGCTCCAGCGCATTGTCGCGTTAATCCGCAATATGTGTAGGTGCGCTCGGTGGATAATTCGTCACTTTGCCAACCGGGTGAATTTGCCGTCGCGTAGGAACGGCTCCCGACTCCGCCAACACTTTGTATACCTTGTCTTGGGCCCGCTTGGCCAGGAAAGTACTAAGACGATACTCCTGCCCGGCGGTCTTCGGCAGGCCTACCACCTGGTTCTAAGGATTCGGAGGTACCACAACTCGCTGCCCATTCCTACCCCGGTACTCCACGTCTAGCCGACCGGTTCCTTCCCCTTGTCGCCATGCAATCAGCGGGTTTGCAGATTGACGACGCGACGCAAGGCGCACCCTTGTCCAAAGTCCTGGATCCCCGCCAGAACTGCGAGAGAATGGCTCCTCCAGCGAGCCCGTCAGGAATGCGGCTTTTCCAACCGGTGTGGGTTGGCGGCCAATCTTCCTCTGGACTGCCTCCTATAACCTCCTCGAAGGACTTTCCGAATAAGGTGCAAAGCAGAAAAAATCTTATTGTATTGAACTAGATTTAATTCTTGATAATCAACATAAATAAATAGAACATAAAGATTAATTAAACAGAAGAAAATGATATCAATGGACATGCACGTATGTTGATAAAATGAATGTAAGCATACATTATTCATTGTATCGATTTCGAATGCAGTTTTATTACCGTTTCAGTAGAAACTACACAAAAACATTTCCTTTTTTCTCATTTTAGAGCTAATTGCAATGCACCCATAGACTTGCAACTATCGCATTGGAGAATCGTCGAGAACAACTGTTGCAAAGCGATATATTACTTTCCCGGCTTTCATGAGAGCCACGCCCGAACTCCCGCATTTTTGTAGAAAGAGCAAGTACCAACCAGAAAGGATATGAGAGATGTACAGATATGTATACATATATGTGTGTATTGAAATGAGAGAAAGAGGGTGCTCTCGTATAAATCGAGTTATAATTGTTCCGTACCGATAAAAAGGAGGCCACTGTAATCGTGTACCGACAGTAGGTATATGGAACGATGCGTGCTGTACTATTAATCGTTAATTCATGCCTACAGTTATATACCACGTTGTTTTCACTTCGTATCGGCTGCAACAATCTGCTAACCGTGTTTCGCACATTCCTAGGAATCTATGAGCATTCATTTCATAAATAGCGTAGCTCTATTCACAACAGAAAATGGAATATCAATTAGTATTAAAGAAAGAATTAGTACAAAAGATAAAATAATTAATTAGTCAATTATTCACTTTAATGTATCGTTTATATTTATTATTGCCGACATTCCAAACGAGAAAAGGATTAAAAAGTAAATTATATTATTTTTTTAACAAATCCAAACCTTTTTTCGTCCGATAGTATTCAAGCGTTGAAATATTAATACCTACTATCGTTTATAGCATTTCACTACAATTCAATATTTTTTCCATAATTTTTTCCATAATTTGCGTGAGTAATTGATATCTTTTGAAAAGAAATTTTATGAGGATATTTACATAAATACAGAGTGCAAAGTTGCAAAAAAAAGTCGCACAAAATTTGAAGCTCTCTAAAACGATAAAAACAACCATCGAAACTACCGTTCAACCAAACATAGACACACATACGTTTATCAATATAGGCTCATTAATCACAGAAATAATTTACGATGCAATGACCGATATAAGAATTTTCGTAAGCCTTTCCAGCGTGTACGCAGCAAATTTATAGTGTATAGGAGAGCTCGATAGGAACTTTCGCCCGGTATAGCAAAGGAATTGACGGCGACGATCAACCGTTATGCGAATAGTGTCTATCGCGATCTCGCGAGCATTTCACTCTCTCTTTCTCCTTGTCGTTTGTGGAGAGAGACTCTCCCTTAAGATCGTTGTCCTCGTCATACGCTGATGAGATATGCTCGTGTATCCTTATATGCATAAGATACATACATTTTTTGCGCAAATGTTCATAACTATCAGAACGAGTCACGTTAGCAAACGTGACCACGATGGTACATCGACCATAAGAATAAACTAGTAACTCTTTGTTTGAGTTGCTTGAACAAAATTAACAAAAAGTATAGTATGTAACCATTTGCTTCTCTATTTGTATGCTGGAATCGTAATAATATTAATAATAGTACTTATAATGTGATCCGTTATTTGAGTGGAAAATTATCCATAATACTTTACAGAATTATTTTATTTTGTAATTGATTATAGTATAACAGTTTGAGGTCGAGTGATCGCGGTGATTCAACGATAGAGCAAGAATATTGGATTATCGAGGTCCAGGAAACTATTATGGCGGCTCGTCAGGTCGTAGCGATCGCCACAGTTACTCGACGTTTCACGCTCACCCCGTCATTAGCATACAGTGGCATCTAGCGGTGGCGTCACACACATAGTAACTGCGCGCGCATGCATCGTTCACTATTGTATCAACTTTGTCGCAGTTCGTCCGCGCCTTTCACCTCACCATAAAGGTGTCTTAGTCGCGACGTTCGGATAACCGGCATATCTGGACCAGCGGAAGCGAACGATGAACGAGAATGAAAGTAAGCAAAGTAAGAGTGTCTCGCGGAAGAAGGCATAATGCAGACAACTAAATAATAACTGTACCGGGCACAAATTAAGCGCAGCCTATAATAATACGATGCGCAAACGCGCAAGGCTTCTTGTCTACTGTCGTTATACATCGCGGAACAAAAGCTCCACTGATCTCTTTATTATTCCGTGCATAATAATAAAGGTTTGGTGACTTCGCGAGCGATGCAATTAAGTATACATCAAGGAGAGATTCATTTCAATATCATTCTGGAGCGTTGACTGAGACGCTACTCTTTTAACGATTCACTTCTTTTTCTATCTTTTATAATTAATATGCATAAATATATATTCAAGACAAGCATATAGGAAAATACTATAGACAATCATGTATTTCCAAAAGAATTTTGTAACAATCTTTCAAATTCATTTAACGTAAAATACAAAAATGAAAGTACGTGACCATAACGTCTGGCAACCAAATATTTTATTGCGGAAGAAATCTACGATTGAAAAAACCAGGGGTTGAAGACGATGCCCACTTTTCACGAGACTTTCACTCGTGAACCAATGAAAGTACACGATAAATTCTTATAATGATTCCCCTCGAAAATAGGGAGAAGCATTAGAGGGTTTGTTTCTTAGCATTTTTTCAAATTAGTCGCATCTCATAAATTGCCGAGACAACTTCGGGAATACTTATAATATTCTTCGATCCACCTATAACCTTTTTTGGAACGTTACCCTTGTAAATCTGGAAAATAAATTTTTTTACCGTTTCATTGAACTACAGGATCTAATTATCCTTCTCACGCCAAAACAGTTGTAGCCGATTAATTTTGTCCGTAATCGTACCGTACGATCCAGTCTGAATGTAGCGTAGGCGACCTTACAACTATCGTAGCAAATCAAAGAAACAGAATCGCGAGATCGCAGGCACAAAAAACGTTTTTTATACATTTTTTATTAAACTTTTTCATATATTTTTGAACATATTTGTACAAATAATGTTTAAAGCTTTTAATACTTTCGAGGTTAGTCGAAGCGTTAGCAGTAGTCGTCAGACCGACGTCTCTATATACCCATAGTCGCCTTTTTTAAAATGCAACCATACAAATAACCGATGCCCGTGACATGGGTGCGACGCGTAAGGCTTTACCGTTCATTTTTATCATCACCTGTCTGCTGTACATGTAAAAGCGTAAACAAACGTGTTTGACATACAGGATGTAAACAAATCTATAATTACCAGGTGCGATTGATTATCATTTAATTAAAATAGCTTTAAACTTTGATACGCAAGAAAAAATTTATGTAATGTAAAGAATTGCACTTACTTTCTCTGATTAATAATCAGAGAATGATTATAAATTCACGCGTACGTGCGAGTGTTTATCAATTTCGGTACATCCTGTACAACTACGAGTATAGGACAGACACGTTGAAGATGGAAGCGTTCGGTCACCAACCGGTGCATTATATACGTATACACGAATAAATAACAGAAATACATAATATAATTACTCGAATCTAAGCGTAAATAAAGTCCTTGTTTATTTGCACCCAAGGCACGAAACTATCTATTTCGTTAATGGTCTTGAATGTGAAATTGAACTAAGTACTTCGTTAAATAAACGGTCTTATTGTCATGTTAAATTTTACCTTTTTTCCCTTCCTCTTTTCTCCCGTCTGTCTCAAAACTTTCGGCCCAGCCAGCTGTTCGTTCGTTTGACGTTGCGTGGGACGTCTAACTGCATTTCTCGCTCGTGACACATACCGCTGATACAAATATACTCGACTATTGTCTCGATAAATATATACACGCATGTACCGCGAACCTCGAAGAGGCCCTAAGGCGCATACTACCTCGCGTATGCTACGCGAGCCCTGACTAACAAGACTATTCAGTGTTTGTGGGTCGAGCGAGAAAGGTAAGCAATGTGTGAGCTTCATTGAGGATACAAGAAGAAGAATAAGAAATAAAGTTCACTTGATTTTCCGCTCCTACAAGATACCTTCGTGGTGCAGTATTATAGATGTAATTGCATATATATCGACTTTCTCTGCACATTTCTAGGTCAAAAGTTGAAAAATCTGCAGGCGTTCTCGTTTTGTTCAAATTTCAACCAGAAATTTCGCACATCTCGAGAATCTGTAATTTCATTCCGTAGCGACTGCCGCTTTGATTTGTCAGTAAATGTTAACTATGGAGAACAAAAACTTGGTGATCTCAATAAAGACGGTATGGAGAAAACAGTAAAACTGATAAATCCAAGAAAAAATATTGTTTAATCCTCCGTGGCTCTAGTCAGTCCGGCTACAGTGCCGGAGGACAGATTTTTAAAATTGTTCTCTGTGATTTTAGCCAAAATCAATTTTTCGAGAAATATAGCTTTTGTGACTGCGGCACTCCTCGTGTGTAATGATAAAACCAATCCGTGCGCAGGATCTTTATGAATTTTGAAACGCACGAGGATCGGAGGACGTTCCATTCTCGAGACTGGAAGCTGCGTCCCTCATAAAACTGGGTCACCTTGCTGGAGGTTTTGCAACTCCGTTCTCGAAGATATGTAAGGAAATCATAGTTGATCTCGGGATCGACGCGGAGCGACGGGAAGGTACTGACTTCGTGCAGCATCCACCGTGGCCGATCTGAAGTCACACAGGACATGTATATATGTCGATACATATACAATAACGATATACATTTTATAACCACGGTGACCACTGCCTCCGTTGAGGAGGCTTGTAAATCCGGTTTTTGTAATGTGTGTATGGGTGTAGGCATAAACGTACGCGCACGTTTGTATGTATGTATAAAGAGACCCGAAGGCGTAAAATGCCTCAGGGCTAAAACCATACAAGCATTTATTTCCATGTGTCTCGACGTTTCTGCCATGATCATATCGTCACAATCAGAAACGATATAGCATCGATTATGAAATTCTTCCTCGATATCATCGTCGTACTTGAAACACGATATCGAAAACGATACTGACGAATGCCGCGGGCTACGACTCGCCCGATCAATTTAAACTCCATATTAAAATGATTTCATAATTTTTTTGTTTTCTTCTTCTCAATTCGTACGATTTGTAGTTAATCATTTGATCGAAAGTATTTTTTGAATTTCTCAATAATCGACGCTTGAAGCCGATAGATTTATCACTCTCCGCGTTCGCATGGAACGAAGCCTCGCGAGAAACTTGGTTTCTCGATGAAAAACTTTCATCGAGTGTGCCTTTTAAAATAATTTGTTTGCATATGAGAGAGATACATATATATGGTGCGAGACAGGATCGAGGATGATATTCGAAGACGACTATCACTTCTTCGTTGCAAAATTTCTCGCCTTCCTCGTTTCACAGCAGATGAGCGTATGTATACGAGTGTGCATCGACGTAAAACCAGAATGAAAAGGTATATCGTAAAGTTCATGCCTTTTATCGTCTCATATTATGTAGTCGACGGTGTCGAGAGACCAATCGTTCCACGAGGTTCGACATACCATCCGGACTTATCGAAGTGTCGATGGTCCTGTTTCGCACTCGTATCCGCAATTTATTTGAGATAAATGATTTCACGATCAATATTAAAAAATCAATAAGTATCTGAGTTATGGAAAATTACGATATCAATCATTATTTATTTCCTTGTAATTGTAAGAAAAATACAATTGCAACAAATAATCATGCCGGATTTAATAATCTATAAAAGTAAACAATTTTTCAATTAGTAATTTTGTAAAATTAATTATCCGTCGTTAAATAACTTTAGATCATTTTTCATTCGAATAAAGACAATGGCTTTCTTACTACGAGTTGGAAATACGATCGAAGACCTATTTGGTTAAATATTTTTGTACACTTTTCCGTTACATCGATCATTCGTACAGATGCGACAATGCGATTTCTTGCAGACAATAGATCGATCCTCTTTACACTCTCCCATCCGAACATGCGCTTGTGCGAGCTATTCGCCGTTCGAAATTCCAAGGACTCGTATGTAACCGAAGTAACTGCTCGATGGTGGAATAATCCCATCTACGAACTTCTCCCTCGATGGTTTGTTTCGAACATCAAGAGATCGTCTCGAATCCTTCTTAGCACCGATTTGCTTGATGCGACGTATGGAGAAAGAATAAACAGAACACAAGACTATGTACCGTCAAACGGGATTAATTTGAACAGTTTTTGGAACTTTTTTGTAGATAACCGTTTTTTAATATCCTAAAATCCAATTTTTTGCTCCAAAAAAATTGGAGCCCCGCAATTTACGTAAATATTCAATTTGTCTACCGTTTCGCCACTGCGAACACATTTAAACCGTATTTTTAGCCCTCTGTCAAAATAGCCCCAAAAACTGTCAAATGTCAAAATTACCCTTAATGTCAATGTAATCCCGTTTTATGGTCAAAACTGGTGCTCGCAATAGCGTCCTGCGTACATTACATTTACATGAATGTAAACGGTACATTGATAATTTAAAAAACTCACAATTTGTATAAAAAAATTTTAACGCAAATGTTCAAAACTCAATATCTCGATATTTGTAGTAAAATCTATATCCATTTTTAATACTCGTATTATTTTCCATTTTTTTTTTGAATTGTAATAACCAGAAACAATTCCACTATATATTATTCGTCCGATTTACCGTACGATATAATTTGCTCGATTTATCATTATGCCATAACATACTACAGTATCGTCGATTATGTTATTAGAGGGGAAAGAGGCGCGAATTATGCAAGAATTCTCGTTCTCCGCGTCGTTCATATCTATATATAAATATTAATACATAGAAATTGAGCACGAAGGTATACAGACACGCGGGGATAGTTTACTAAGTTTAAGTATGTGGCACAACACACGTCGTAAGCTTACGAGCTAGTCTCCTCGCGTGGTAGCCACAGCGACAGCTAAAACTGCCTCGCCTGACTTGGCTCGAGGCTAAAGACTCTTGCAAGGCTTTAAGGTTAAAACCCTGTGACATTTTCGATAATATGACTTTCACCCGAGTCCTCGACGACTCGACTGCTTTCTTCGCATTTTAGTTTCGTTATATATATGCATACTGTATATATATATACTGTATATATATATAGTCGTATGTATATATTATTCGTACGCACATATGTGGAGTTATCGAGACAGCGATCCGTGGGCTGTTCGGGATAGCCAGGGCGCGGTCTATGCTCGGTCTTCCATCGCTCGTAACTCTATGATTCACCAAACGATTCCGTCTATCGTTAACAACTTCCGGTGGGTATCCTATATATGTATAGTACAACTTCCGGCGCCCATGCGACGGAAGACAGTTTATTAAAAAAAAAAATTTATAAGATTATTTTATACGCGTCCGATAGAAAAATGGGATGACCAAGTTTCAACTTGGTTGAAAAATTCTGTCGTTGAATTCTGGTTGTGGTCTATGAGAAGTTTAAAAGAAAAATTGCACGCTCATGAAGAATGACTTCTGAAAGCGTTATAATTATCGAGAGTCTCGTCTCGTTCGTAGGTAATTACAAGTGAGACGCGATCACCGGTCATCCGGTGGGGCTGGTTGCCGTTGGCCATGACACGAATAAAATTGTTCTCTCCCTTTTGCCGCCGATGCCCCTATGTATGTCGATCTCACGAAGGAGGTGCTCGATCAGGAACAAGCAGAAGGAAAACAAACGTAACGCGCATAATATATAGAGTGTTTAAGGGCTTAAGCCACTCTACGATTTTCTGAGCGCATTTTTTCTTAATGTACCTTAATACCTCACAAATATATTCCTAATTATTATGGGTGTGAAAAATCTCTAAGCACGTACGATTTTCGAAAATTATTCGAAAAACGTTCGAAAATTATTCATGGCGTGACTCTCTACTGTATATTTAGAACGAATGAAATATTTAGTACTGAAATTGTAACTGTATATTCAGAATTACATTTTTTAAGGCACGACGTAGGATTTTTTTTATACTGCATAGTTTCTTTTTTATAATCAATTTTCCGACGATTCGAAAGTTACCCGAAATTTGACGCGAATGGTAAGAAGGGTGGCGAACCGACCGATAAGAGATCGGCTACGGGGCAGGCGGGCACCTACCTTGCCGACGGTGAGTACTGGAGTGCTTTGCGACGGTGACGGTAGGTTGGTGAGTGGGGAATCCCCTTACTTTCCTCGGGTGACGGGCTGTGTTCCGCGGTTAACGTCGGAGGTTTACCGCGAGTGGGAGGTTCCCGACGCTACCGACAGGATTCGACTACCTATTTCGGGTAAACGGCAGTTTCGATAATTAATTTTTATCGTTTTAGAAAGATTTTTAAAGAATATAATACAATTTACTTATTAATCTTATTCTCGGTTGGAATATTGCCCAGAATAAATGAAAAAGATGAGTTACAGTGAATAATTGACTAATTAATTATTTTTTCTTGTAAGCACGGAGTTTGCGTCGTGAGAAAAATGCAAAAGTTCATAAACAAAAAAAATTAACCCACGATTTTGTGACAGCAAAAAGATCTTATTAAGTTTGTATTTTCGAAAATTATTTGTAAAATGATCAACGTTGTTTCAAAACCATTTGCCGATGAAGCAGATTCCTGTAAAATTTTCCTTATCTTCAATTTTATTCACGTATTGCGCAATCCTTTAATTGTCAACATAAACAAATTTATATCCCAGCGATAAATAAGTTTATCACCAAGCGAATCTTTGTTTGCTTTGTGAGGTACTTTATACCTAGTACACTTTATATAAAATTCTCTGTAAACAGATTAATATAATAAATTTTTGTTAATGTTTCTTTTTGTCAAAGGATGTGTCTGGAAATGCCTTAAATCTTTATTTGGATCATTAAAATCTTCGATAAATCTTATGATCTTTGTACGTATCCGAAAGACCCGTACATATCGGCCTCAACTCGTATATTCCTATTTCGAATTAGTTCACGCTCGGAAGAAACGAACTCGACTCGCTTCACCGCAGCTATACGCCATGGTGCTTAATTTTTTTCTTACCATTTTCATAAAGCTAAACCTCATTTCTGGTCGTATGCTTCCATCGTCCCAATCGTATTCTTGACAGCTTGTTCGCAAGACATCTCCACTGCCACATCATTGGCGAGGTTTCACCAATCAGCTTCCAAATCTACATTCCATTTTTCTAATTCGAATTTTTCGTCTTGCACATTTTTACAATCTGTGGCCCGGCTTGAAATCACTGGTCGGAATTTCAGATCAACTCTACCGCACTGCCACATCGACGATAATATCATCATCACCAAGTGTAAATTAATTATGTAAGTTATCTTTTCCTCTTGGTTGAACATTACGCGCGTCGTTCTCGTCGCCGTGCACCGTCGATACATGTAGATTTATGTTTATAAATAATGTACAAAATTATCACGGTATCCACCGAGCGTACAAAGCGACATAAAGTCGCGCAGCTGTAGGCAGAAAATATCGCGAATTTCCCTGCTGTTACAGTCGATTTATCTTGTCACGGAATTCGACTCTACTATCATTATTATCAATTGATTTTTTTCTTTGAATACGCAAAAGCCGGAGACTGCGGTGCGTGACGATTCATTTTTTTTGAGCGATGAAAAGTGGTGTAATTACGTCGATGTGCGATTAGACTGCGAGATAATAAGTCATGCTATCGAAGGTAATGGCTGTATTGAGAACGTGGTTTGCCGTCGGTAGAAATTTCTGTCGACGACGGAACAGTCAGTGAGTCAAATTGTAGAATGAAAAATATTTTGAATTGTTTCGTTTACTTCTAACTCTTCCTATTTTATTGTTACTCAACAATCACAATATTAAAGATATATACACGGATTCTGAATAGATACAAAATCTGTGATAAATATAGCGATGTCGAATTAAAAAATCAAATTACCATAAATATTTGCCAAAAGTAATGCGTTTTTGAAATTAACTTTAAACTCATCGCTTGTATTGTCACGACCGATTTGTCGTATGTAAGTGTTTCTACATTTGAATGACTACCGTTCCATCAGTTGTATCGTGGATTTTCTCGGATGAGATGCAAAAATATAGAAAAAAATAAAATTCTAGCAATTGTGATATTTCGTCGTATCTAACAGTACAATAAAACAACAAAGAATGGAAATCGTCAATTATTTTACAGATGTTTGCTAAAGTTAACGTCATCAGAGGTACAGCGGTTAATCTCAACAGTCTGCCACAATATTTGCGCAGAATGACTAGCAGTTCGTCGCTTGAGATGGAAAAGTTTCAGCCACCCAGTCGTTTTAAAGGGACGGAAAAATCAGTCTGGTAATTTCTTTAGTTTTTCATTAATTACATTTATCCATTATTTATGCCATGACGTATTTCAGGGTCGAATACATTCAACTGGCTTTAAAGTACAAACCATTGAATCTTGGTCAAGGATTTCCAGATTTCCATGCACCAGCCAATGTCACAAAAGCTCTGGCTTCCACAGCAAACAGTGAAAATCCATTGCTTAATCAATACACCAGAGGATTCGTAAGTATGAATTATTTAACAATTTTTATTCGATATTTATGGCGATGAAACATATCTTAGTTCGTCGGTAGATTGGAAAATAGACTGATCATTTTATGCCGAGGCTAATCATTGGCCAGTGGTCTTATCTGTTCGTTATAAAATATCGGCTAAGGCCTCTGATAGGGAGTTTGAAGTTATTGCGTAACACGGATAATTTTATAGAAGACTGAGAATAACATCCGATATATAAAAATGTAAAGTAAATAATACTCGTTAATTGTCTTACCTCTTACAGGGTCATCCACGTTTGGTGAGTGCGATTGGGAAATTGTACTCTAAACTTTTGAACAGAAACATTGACCCAAACACGGAGGTTCTTGTGACCTCTGGTGCTTACGAGGCTTTGTATGCAACGCTTCAAGGACACACGAGTCCTGGTGACGAATGGATCATCATAGAGCCATTTTTCGATTGTTACGATCCTATGATCAGAGCTGCGGGTGGAATTCCCAGATTCATCCCTCTAAAACCAGTAAATCAAAGTCCTAGTAATTTTCTCCGATTCTCGATAAAAAAAAGATACTGGATGATATTTTAAAAATCGTTATAATTTTCTCAGACGAAAACTACCGGTCCGATAACTTCCGCGGATTGGGTATTTGACAAAAAAGAGATGGCAAACTTGTTCAATGCTAAAACGAAAGGAATCATCGTTAATACCCCTCACAATCCTGTTGGCAAAGTTTTTACTCTCGATGAATTGACGTTCATCGCAGATTTGGCGAAAAAGTGGAACGTTCTTGTAGTTTCGGACGAGGTCTACGAATGGATGGTTTACGAACCCTACAAACACATCAGAATCGGTAAAATAAAATCGCATGATTATAAATCTCGAGAAGAAATCTATTGTATCCAAAGTAGTCTTCGATCGATAATCGTCTATTTAAAATGTTGAACGGCAAAGTAAAAATCTACGTGACCAACTATACGGTTTACAAAGTTACACGATCAGAAAAAGTTCCCGAAACACACACTCGACAACACCCACTATTTCAATGACCGAAAATTATTTTCCATTTTATCAGCGACTCTTCCGGACATGTACGAACGTACGGTTACGATCGGTTCAGCTGGCAAAACATTCAGCGTCACTGGCTGGAAGATCGGATGGGCATACGGACCATCAAATTTACTTTACAATTTACAAATTGTTCATCAAAATTGCGTCTACACGTGCAGTACGCCTATTCAAGAAGCGGTGGCAATCGGCTTTGAGGAAGAATTCGCGAAACTCGGTCAATCCGATTGTTATTTCCACAGTTTGCCGAAAGAATTATTACCAAAGCGTGATTACATGGCAAAGTTTCTGACGGAACTCGGTATGTCGCCTACAGTTCCCGAGGGTGGTTATTTCATGGTTGCTAATTGGAAAGCTCTCGAGAAAAACGTTCGTCTCGACGAGGAGACCGATGCCAACAAGGACTACAGATTTACGAAATGGATGACAAAGAATGTTGGTGTACAGGGAATTCCACCATCCGCTTTTTACAGCGCAGAGCACAAGCATCTTGGGGAGGATAACGTCCGTTACTGCTTCATAAAAGTTAGCGAAACAAAAATAGACTTAAACAACGATAAACAATATTGCGAAGCAATTATGTAATTTATTATCTGTTTTATACTTTGGCAGAAAGACGAAAACTTGAAAAAAGCAGCGGAGATGTTGCTCGAATGGAAATCCAAGCAAGTCTAGTGACGTACGTAATAATACAAACCCGAAATAATCGAAGTAGAAATTTCTCTATTGACGATTCTAAATCGGACAAAAATTGCTCCATACCGAGTCTTTTCTATCTTGACACGAAATATCCTTACTGTACATTCAAATTTTTATACAACTATACCGGAATTAATAAAAATCTATTTTATTTATCTGTACAAGGATGATACTTATTATTTTCCTTCGGGTCCTTCCTTCGTAGTCGCGACTTTTATCGTTAAATTGAAAAATCACCGCGTAGCCATCTTTTTGCGTCTATGGTATCAGCGCCGAAAGTTTTTCCGTATCTGTGAATAAATCAAAAATACTCGATGTACATAAAAACCTGAAATATGATGATTTTTATGATTTCGCAAAATCTCATCGAAATGAAGAAAGTTTAACGCTTTTTTCTTCACGATACATGGTACTTTGCTACCAAAGACGATTATATAAACAATGTACCAGATTGATTCATTATTATCAGTTTTAATTATAGATTATTTTTCCTAACTTAAACTCGAACGTAAAATTAATTTGACGCTAACGAGCTTCTTTAAATTTACCGGAAATTGGCACCGGGCACGTGTCCGAAATAATTGGGTATGAGACCCACGTGTTTGTGATAAATTTCGGTCGGCTGAATGAGAAGCGGTGGATCGGAACGTGCTATCGTCGCAGGAGCCCATTCGGTGCTCTGACGAATCCGATAATTCGTCGTAAAATCGCACAACGCGCTGTTCGTTAGTGGTGCGTTCGATGCTCCAAAATGCGCGTAACCATAAGGAATATGACCAGAGTATCCTATCGAAAAATGAATATCAAACAAACTTTGATAAATTGAAGAAAAAAAACTACCATGATTTTTTTTTCTTTTTAAGGGCAAATATTTTCAACGAGTATTTTTATTATCACGTCAATTCTATTCTAAAAACTGAAATATCAACGGAGTCTCCGAAAATTTGACGAACTTCTTGCGTTCTCGCGAACGAAGCTGTATCTCATTTTGTTCTCGCTAGCCGTCAGTTCCATATTTCTAATTAATCACTTTTTTCTCTTTCTCTCTAGCTCTCAATATCGCTTTCGCTCTCCTCGACTAATGAAACAAAAGTTCGAAGCATGTGAAATAAAATTATGCAAAAATTCGTCTACTTTTAGAACATCGAGACCCTGAGATGTCGATTATAAGACTGACTCGCGTTTAATTTCAACTGGACAACTGGAAAAATAAACGAGTACGACGAAAGAGCGGAACTTTTGCTTCGACGTTCAGAGAGCTGGATTGAGAAAAAAAGAAATAAGAACTTGCTCGAACACATTTAGAGAAACATCTGAAACTAAAGTATCATCGGACGAGAAGTAGATCAACTTAATTTTCACGTGTTAACTTACCGCTGACGAAGTATTTTTCAGGATTCGTGTTGTCCATAAAGAAGGGCGATGGGGAATGATCTCTGGGTCTCTCGCACTGTTCGTCCACTGGAAGATTTCTCATTACCCCGATGCAATCGGGTCTTACCGCGATCATTGGAAGTCTGAAATCGCTCTTCACAAGCTGAAAATAAAAACAATAATGAACAAAATTGATTTCTTTAATAAAACAAAAATAAAAACACAAATAGGCAAAATAACGATTTTTTCGCGATGAAATTTTGGTCTAACCGTAAATAATTAACTGTACAATAATTTACCAGACGTTCCTCCCGATTGCGAGATTCACCCCGATTATTCTGCAATGCGATGACTTTCTTCAGCTGATTCGAGGCTTCTTTGTTCCTCAGTTGTTGACGCTCAAATTCGGCAAGACCCTCGGTCGCCCAAACGCTATATCTTTGACCACTCGTGGCATTGAGTTTCGGTACGAATCCTGAAATTCATAAAAGTGCCAAACGTATCGAGGTCAGAACTCGAATTATCACGACGGGTGACGAGATATTTGTGTTCTCAGAAGCCACGAAACGATGCAATTATAAAAGTCCTCAATGCGCGGTGACGATTCCAGTGCAAAAACTTTGACAAATGATATTGCGACGTAACAGTTGGAATTAATTATTTAAAAAATAACAATTATTTTTGTAATAACCGATGATAATAAATTATCGTCACTTATAATTATTTAGTGACAAAATTACTTTTTAAGCTTTTCGTCTCACAGAGCAGTTTGCATTTTTGTTATTGCCTTCTTTTAATTAAATCTAACAATAAAATACCTTCGTAACCAGGAACCATTGGATGTTTGTATATCGGATCCGTTCGTTTGAATCGCGAATTAACGATATCAATGTCATCTTTCGCTGGTCTTTGTACCTGCGCGCATTATAATCATTATAATTAATTTGAAGAAATTTGTTTTTTTTAGGCGTACTTATATTATTTCAAAGTTGGCGAAAAGTTGGTTTTCTTTCTATTTTGAGAAAATTGTGAACTGTCGTGAGAGGCAAGAACCTCGTAATCGTCGGTAACACGATTCGATAGAATAAGCGTCTCGGCGTGATTGATCGTTGGATCGAGTAGCAATTTGTGCGTCAATCCTCCGTACGTTTCGCCACAGCGGAATCGATACTGGGGACAGTAACCGGCGTATCTGCGCAAAATTATGGAAAGAATCAATTTCATTCTTGGATCGTGGTGGAGGAGTATTTTTTTTCTTCTTGTAAGTTTTCGTTGATGGAAAAATTACCCGGGAACTAGATGCGGTTGGGTTGTCGTAATCAAAGCGGTACCGGCCATGGCTGAGAATTTTTCTAAACCGGAAAATTAACTTCTAATTTTTATTTGATTTATTTCCCGTTTTTTTTCCTTTTATAAAATCATGTTTCGCGTTTCACGACAATTTAACCTTCGCGTGTCAACATTCTCGCTCTATACAAATTTATTTAAACAAATGATCCCGGCCGGATTGTGATTTTTTTTCGAAACAGGCTGGGATTTGGGTAAATCGTTAATTTGTTGTTTTTTGCATTTTTCTCCTAGAGTTTTTGAGATATCGGGCAAAATAACGTCATAATCTTGATCAGCGAGAAATTTCCGATTCCGTAACCTCCAATTGAAGCCTTTTAGGACAGAATAAAATTTTGACCCTCGCCAGGTGCCGCTAGTCGATATTCGTGATTTACTCTTCTGACTTTGGGGGGCCCGGGGGGGGGCAAAATTTTATTTTCACCAAAAATACTTTGTTGGGTCTGTTTGGAATCGGAAATTTCCCGCGTAACACGAATATGATGGTTTAAAAACGTTTAGGAACAAAAAAAAATTGGACCCCATCCTCGGCCATTTTTTTCACGTGTCCCTCCCTATGGGTCCTGAAAATCGCGATGTTCCAAATGCGGCCACGGCCACAAAAATAGAGCTATCCGGATGTTTCTTGGCTGATTCTTTAGTACTCGACGAGCTCTTCAAAAAGTTACTCCTGAAATTTTCTGTAGGACAAACGAGAACGGAGCTAGAGCCTCGAGAAAAGTCAACTTTTTGAGATTCTGCGAAATCCATCGAAATTGGCCATATTCCATTCCGGTAAATTTTAATCCTTTCTCAAGATCTGCGAGCCGAAAACTTCGAAAAACGGGTTTTTTTTTAAGTTTTGTTCCGTGATGTTTGTTTGACGTCCGTTACTGGAAGACCAGTGACTCCGTCGAGTCTCACAACTGCGAAGACTTTCATAGTATTGGCGGTAAAAGTGGGGAGAGGACACGTTGCGTATACAACACGTATATATATTTATATATATATATGTGTGTGTATATATACAGCAAAGTATATATATAGCTATATACTTTGCTGCACAAAGGAGTAGGAGGCAGAAACTGCGCGCGTGACTCAAGTAGCGCTGGTTTAACGCGTGTGTTTCCAGTTTTCCGACTCTCATCGCGTACGAAAGACCTCGAGAGTCGGCCAACGCTCGATAAAACCAATCAAATCTCGATTCGACTTTATCGAGAGGAGAATTAACTTTTAAAAAATGTGCGTCCTCAATGCCGCGATCGTAGTATCACGAGAAAACGAGCTCGCGCTTCAAATACGTCCTTTCGAAACGTCTCAATTTTACCCGCGAATCGTAAACATTGAATTTTAAAAATCATCCGTCGAATTTTTTTTGTTCCTGTTTTGCAAGCTCGTGAGTGCGTCGAGTGTATTACCGGGATCATGTGGTCTCATCAGGAAATGAATTCGATATTTTACGTCGACTCGGACTACGAATCGCTGAGTTTCAACAACAGTAAGGCAAGTCGGAGGTTTTATTTTTTGTTTTACACAAATATCGAACTTTCGGCAAACTAAAGTTGAAATATTATTTAAAAAAATTTGTATCGTCGATCCCGTTTTTTATCTTCCGATAAAAATATATTTATTTATAAAAGTAAAATAAAGAAAAAGAAAAATGAGAATAAAAATAAAAGTAAACAAAAGTCTGAGAAACTCTTCATTATGATCTTGATCGTATAAAAATTCTCGAGATCGATAAAATTTTATATCCGTGACGTCGGCTTCATTAAAAATCGAAAGGATGACCTAACGCACCGTAACATATTTTTGCATGTACATTTACATTTTCCTCGTTGAACAAAGAATCGAACGAAAGAAAGTGGAAAAAAACGTCCCAGGACGAGCGAACGAACGAACAAAAAACGAAATGGTATGAAAAAGAAAAAAATAATAATGTTAATTAAGAGACGTGGATGGTATTTCGCAATAGAGTCATAAAGAAACATCGAGGAGGAGGATCGAACGCATGAAGAGGCAATCGAGAACGGGAGAAGCGTGTTTCGCGCGTTACAAAAACTTGGCATCGGTACACTTTTATTTTATTCCGCGAGCGATCGCGATCTTCGCGTTGCGATAATTGCCGTGGGATTTTCACCCCGTTAAATCCAAGGAGAGTAATGGCTCGAGGGCTTTCTCAATCTCACGACGATGATCGAACGTTGGCTGCGCGACGGACTCGTACACGCATATGACGTGATATATTTTTACAAACGAAATAATACACGTATATACCTATATATATATATAGCGATTTTCTGCTGTTATCTCTCTCTCTATATATATATATATATATATCATATTGTATATATATACTTACATATATATGCATAGTTATGCTCTGTATACGAGAGGGTTGCAGACGTTCTTAGTAGGCTCGAGGGTGGACGCCAGGTGCGGTTCCCCACGTCCGGTCTCAATTCCTATTTTATATCACTATATGTACATATCTATGCCGATACGCGTATAAGCGAACGACGAATGACTATCGTGTGGAATAATACACAAAAATCTGACTGTTCGTTCGAACAGTCAGACTTACAGAGCGACGAATTTTTTCTATCTAATATTGTCGTTGTTAAAATCAATATAAAAATATTAATTAAATATAATCAAGTCTAAATATTGATACGAATATATCGATATGTATTTAAATGTATTTTAATCATGACAATAATAGATAGAAATGCGGTTTGTAATTATCGTAATTAAAGTATGATATCAAAAAAACGAATGATCGTTACTGCTAACTGATAAAAAATTACAATAATCAATGTCGATTGGTGATACGTGATCAACTGTTAATAATCTCGAAGAATTTCGTACGAATTAAATGATAAAATAAAAATTTGTTTACGAGCAAGGAGGAATCGATCGTTGCGTAATCTCAAAACGTGACGGATCGAATCGCGAGCTCTTCCACCGTTCAACGTGTTCTCCTGCTTATCATTTTTATTCCCATCGTCGATACGAATGAAAAAAAAAAAAAAAAAAAAAAAAAAAAAACGAATTTTCATTCCACCGCTCACAATTAGGAATAAATTTACGATCGTGGACGAATAAATGTGTGATTGATCGCGCGTGTTGATAAAGCGCGCCCCTTCTTGCCCAAACTCTCGAGAACGTTACCCCCGAGAGAAAATCTTTGTAAATGCAGACCTACGTGCTTTCGAACAATTGCATCGTGTATCGGTAATAAGGGACGTGGCGTGCGTGCGTGCGTGCGTGCAGAACCGTGAGCGACACGACAAAGAGAGTGTGTTACGAACATTATCGTATGTATATTTACACACACACACACAAACACACAAACGCACGCACACAGACAAACACACGCACACACATATGTTTGTGTACGTGCAAACGAAGGATAATGATTTTTTTGCCCGTACGTTTTGTTTAACGTGTACACAGAACACATATTCAACGACTAAGACCAGCGACAGCATTATCCTACCGTACCAGCATGAAAAATGGCAACGGCTGTGCCACGGACCGGAAGTCGCATTATTATCGCTCTCGCCCGGTAGTTCTCCGCTGCGATTCGCGCGTGGGCCCCCACGAACGTTTTCTTTATTCTCCCGCATATAAATGTTAACGATGAAAAAAAGAAGAAATAAAGCGAACACGTTTCGTCGAGCATTTCTTTCAATGCTCCATATAATATTTTACATCGTTTTATCTCAAAGTTCGTTACGAGACTACTATACAGTTGTCCAGTTGTCTTTTAATCCACCCATCGTCAATATTTTAATCACACGTCGTTATTTAATAACCGTTACGAGAAAAGAGAAAACAATCGCGAGGAATGAAAAATGTGTTGAAAATGGAAGAAAAAGGTTTCAAAGAGAAACGAAATTGAAAAAAGAAAAAGTAAAGTAAGGTTTAATATTTAGAGTGTAACTCGCGCCTTTCGCTCGATCCTCACATTCGTCGTTCCTTAATTATCGCGGCCGATCGTTAGACGTATAATAAACGGTAATGGTGGCGCGTGGTAACAATGGGAGATATAGTAGGTACTCCCGGGGAGCGTCTCTAACGCGTGCAAAAGTCGCGCAAAGTTACGAGACTGTACAGAGTTGCACCGGCGAAACGAATTCATTGCACGCACTTCGAATACGTCCGAATGTATATATACGCAACGTACGTACGTATAGGATATTTCAATGTGTGTTTAATTGTGTGTGTGTGTGTGTGTGTGTGTGGCATAGTAGTGGCAGAGCGACGACCGGCCGGCGAGTAAGTGGGTACTCGAGAAATTGTTCGCATTTTCGCTTTCCACGCTGCACGGACGTCGCGGGAATGAGAGAGAAATTATTTGCGCTTAGCGTGTGTTCTACGGTGTTAACATCTTCACTTTTCTTTTATACCACCTGCTCGCGGATTCTACTTTCCACTCGATTATCATTATTGCGTAAGTGTGACCGGTAGTATACGAATACACATGTACACGGTCGCGTTGTAGCCCCACGCACTTATATATAAATATATAAATATATGAATGTTATTTTTATTTTTTTTATTTATTTTTTATTTTTTATATGTTGGCACAAATACGAGGCGAGTCAGCAGAAAGTAAAGTTATGGTAAAAAGAAGATGGGAAGAAAGAATAAAGAAAATACGATATAGCTGATCGATCAAGCTCGAGTACTCTTTTTACTCGGGGATGAATTTAAAATACATTGGAAATAAGTGTAGAATCACGCGAATTCGAAGCGAAATTAAATTCCGGAATAAACAACGTTATTTTCGATGTACTTCATGGCTGGACCGATTTACGGAATTTGTGACATTTTTTACAGAGTGAAATTTCACGAGTCGATTTAATAACGTCGTTACGACGAATTCATCTCGAGTAATCGTGGCACTCGAGATTTTTGTGTTGTTCTTCTTTCGTGATTTTTGAAAATCAATATTTATGCTAATTTTTTGGAAAATATTTTTAGTATGAGATAAAATTGTTTGAGATGGATTTGGTTTGTGTAATTGCGAAATGTTTGTTTTTTATTATTTGAATAATATTGGGGTTGAAGTGAATTTTATATCGATGAAAAACAATGGAAATTTTTTTGAGAGATATGTTAACGTCACGATCCTCGGAAATTCTCGATTGAATTATAATAGTCGGGATTGTAATTGGTCAAGATCGTCGAGAACTCGTCGAGAAGCTCGTGCGAACTGGACGCACGTGCGGCAGATGCGCAAAAAAGAACTAGTTCCTCTCTATAAATTCTGCCAACATTTCATGACTTCTCGCTCCACGTGTACGGGGCGTTCTATGTAAATTCGGTCGACTATACTAAAACTTCTCAGACAATGCTCGCACTCTCCTAGATTTCCTATCACACAAAATAAAAATCCTTACCTCACATTAATTTAATTAAAAATTCTTACGCCTCAATTTTTCTATCCAATTTGCATTCCCACCTTTTTTCATTAAAAAAAAAGAAAAAAAAACATTTAAAACATTTTTTTATCGAATTTTTCCTTTCCGCGACAAACAAAAATAAAAAATAAAATATTATCCCCAATCCAAGACACGAGTTTTTTCTTTATATTCACAAGAAGGACGTTCGAGCTTAATCCGTAAATTGGCAAAAATAAAGGATCTGTTAAGTTCAAAAAAAAAAAAAAAAAAAAAAAAAATTGTCCAAGTTCACGGAGAATGCCTCATATACATGTGCGTGTCCATAGGTATAGTACAGTGAGTAACAGGAGAACGGGATGAATGCCGGGTTATCTTCGCGGGCTCTCGTTAACGTCATCTAGACGATCCTTGGGACGTTGATCGATGGGTCCGGATTCACTAACGCGTTTCAGATCCCGCGTGTACTCTGCGAGCGCCACGATACATTCAGCGTTGCGCTCACGTATGTACATTAAATGAAAATTTTACCGATGTACCATCACGATCCTACGCAAAGATCGATAAATAACGCGTATATCGATAAATTATTATCCGTATATCCCTCCTCAAAACCCGTAAATCATCGTACCTCGCGTATTAATAATAATTATCGATTCGACCGGTGAAAAAGATTTTCTATAATGGCGCTCGATAGCAACGATCACGCGTCATTATTACGTTGCAAGTGTTATAATTACAGGGGAGTGAAATGTTTTCTTTTTTTTTTCATTTTTTATTCGCAAGGGTTCGAACCCCCATATAAATTTTCAAGGGTAATTTATCTGCTATAGAATTCTCATTCACTAATCTTCCACCTCCTCCTCCTCCTTCTTCTTCTTCTTCTCCTTTTTTTCTTCTTCTTCTTCTTCTTCTTCGGTTCCGTGAGCACACGAGCCACTTGTACGTGCGAAGGGAACAAAATGTTAATTTTTTTTTACACTTTGTTCTCTTTGTATCGTGTACACAATGGTAGATATATATTTGTTATGGTACAAGGGACGCGAGGGTGGGAGAATCGATGCGTGATGCGTTTGACGTTGGCTCCGGGCGTAAGCAACACATTCGTTATTGCCGACACGGCAATCGTGTTCTTCTTTCTCTTTATTCATTTCCTCTTTTTTTTTGTTTTCTTCCCATGCACCTTTTTCTCGTTGCTCTCTTCTTTGTCTTATTATGATTTTTATTCATCAAGAGGTGTACACGCGCCGTGCCCGGCATCGACACCGTGCAAGGGCGATATATCTTATCGGCCATCTTAATATTCGACATAAGGTGGATGGATACGTCGTAGATCGAAAGTATCGATAATCTCGGGTCAATGGTCAACGCTTCCGTGTTAAAATCCTTTTCTTTTCTCCCTCTCTCTCTCTCTCTCTCTCTCTCTTATCCTTGTTCTCGTCTCGTCGCTTATCTTCCTTTTTTTGCGCTCGACCCACGTTCGCGCGAGTTCTTTTTTTATCGTCGCTAAAAATCGAAGAAATTAATTTTTATCGCATCGTTATTCGCGTGTCGGGGATAAAATAATATTTGTGAAACGAATCAATATCGATTTATCGATTAGAGAACGGAGGGTTTTGCGTAAAGGCAGTTCCGGGTATACGAAATATATTTCTACAAAAGGATTCGATGCTCGCGGCTCGAGGAATCGATCGACGATAAGTCGGGCTTTCTAAATTCTTTCATAAGGAGATAAGGATCATCGTCGTCTATGGAATTTGGTTAAGAATTGATAGGAAAAAAAACGGGGATTATTTGGTCCGACGCAAGAAAATTTCGTTCGCGTTTTACGCGGGTCGAGACTCTGCGCTCGAGAGAGTTGACGGCGTCATCGACTTCCTGTCCTGAGGGAGAAGCGGATGTTCAACGCTCAGCGAACTCTTCTTTTTTACCACGTACTTCCGGCATGGCCGATTAGTGACAAAAATATTAGCCCCTCGAATCATCCACCTTAGACATTTTCCCTTTATTTTCTCGAACCGATTATTGTTTGTTTATTTTTTTACCTATTTTCACTCTCGATAAAAATTATTCGATACGATTAAAAAAGAAGAATATTAAAACTTATACGTAGTTGAAAAAAATTTGTTGGTTTTTCATGGCAGAATATTTGCAATAAAATATGCAACGATAAGAACGAAAAAAATTGATTAATCGAACGAAACGTTTGTTTTGTGCGTTGCGCGATAAGATTTTACCATGCGCGAAGGGCTTGAATATTGAACCGTCAAGAGCCATTATCGAGTCTCGAATGATTGGATGATGTGCTCTTTAGTGTTCCAGGACTCTCTCGAGGCCACTGGGTCAACGAGTCAACTATGCGGCATCGACGACGTATATGTAAACTCGTTAAAAGCCTACAGCGCATATCGACGACGTACCTATAGCGCGGTACACAACGTGCATTCTGTGCATTCGCGGTCTCATCGACGAGACCAGAGGCTGTGTCACACAAACCCAGAATGTGCCTCGAAATAATTTAATCTCAAGACTCTAATTTATCTCACAAAATGGCCAAAAATTTCATCCATCTTTTTATTTATATCACAATCGTATTTCGATTTCTGCTAATTCATTCCTCCCTTACCTACGATCTTATAAACAAAATATACACGTCGCTGAAAATAATTGTAGAATTTAACAATTTTTTTTTAATCTCCAATATTCTCCCATTCTCGATACAAACGTGTTTTCCAGCTTGAAACCGTTTTTGTTTACCTAATTATTTCCGTTAAATTTCAAATGCAACGGGAGCAATATGAAAAATGTAACATTTCACGAGAAGAAAGAAGTAGGATATGTACGTTCACTTTGTACAAAAACCAGGACGAGAGCAATCGTCGTTTCGGTGTGGCCCAAAAGATCGAGAAACACAGTGTGTGTGTGTGTGTGTGTGAGAGAGAGAGAGACGAAGAGAGAGCAGTCAGCATGCAGAGAGAGGTACGAAAGAGAGAAAGAGAGGTCGAGAGACAGTTTCCTCGTGGAATGCGGTCAGGTTGGACCGAATGTGGGAGAGTCACGATGTAGAGAGGAGCGGAACGACCGACAGGAGTTTCATAGCTAGACGCTAATCTTTATATCTATATCTATTTCGCGTCTGTACCACGTACGAATATTCGTGCGGTCCTCTCAGCCTCCCACCTATCCAACAAACCTTTTCAACAAATATTATTAATTTATTTTCATCGATAAGCCATTTTTATTCGTAAAATATGATTTAACCCAGTAGCCAATACGACAGCCACCGGGCATAACAAAATTTGCCTAATTAATTCAAATAAATTCTATCTCGCACGAATCAAATTTATGCGGACACAACGATCAGCGCTTGTTTTATTGGTCTCCTTATTGTCTTGCTAATTTTTCATCTAACTTCGATAGATTTTTGATAAATAGAATTTTTAAGCAAGATTCAATTATAATTTCGATTACAATTATATAAATTCGTGTTTCTCGATGGATTTTGGTTTGCATCGATAATGAGAAGAAAATTAACTTTTAGAAAGATTGAGGAGGAAGTGATTAACTAATAAGAATAAAAATAGGAAGATTGTAAAAAAACGAGCGAAATTAACAGATTCGACGAGGTTTATGGTCGCGCACGAGGTTCCTTGTCTTATGGGCATTGACCATACGGTCGCTTTGTAAAGGATCGTTGCAATCCTGCGTTTTCACACCGTTCGATAAAACACTTTCCGCACGTTTTTCCCATTCGAGATCGAACGGCGATCGATAAAATTAGAGTCTAATTACACTGGCAGGTCGAGCCGGCTTAGAAAACCTTTCCCAATGGGAATCTGGCAGTCGCATACGTCTGTATTACAGCGTCGAATGGCTTACGTTTCGTGAAGCCAAACTCTTACGAGAGATAGCTCAAGGGGACCACGCGTACCATTAGAACGTATAAGGACGTGACTCATCAGACTAATTCGTGCATGTGCACACGTCCTTAAAGTAAAAATAATTTTAACACAAAAAATAATTCAATTCAATTCAATTTACGATTAAAAGATCAAAATTAAATAACAGAAAAGTAAGGTAGATTAATACAAATATAAATAAAAATGAAAAAATGCACATAAATTTAAAAAAAATAAGTTTCTTCTTTTACAAACTACAGACTGCCGGTTGACCTTTGCAAAATCTTAAAAAATCGAATAAAAAATCGAGTTCCGTCCTACGTACCTACTCGAAAAGCTGGAAAATAATTCAAAGCCAAAGACGAGTGTCGCCTCAAATAAAAACAAAGTTGTCTTCAAATTAAAATACATTTTTTGCATATCAAGATGTAAGAAAATATTGTTTAATTCATAAATTAATTAACCTACGTGTACAGGAACCATCGTGCAACATTTTTCACGAAAGAGTAAGAGAAAAGTCGCGCGTGTTGCACATGGGACAAAGTGGTGGGAGGGGGAAAGGAGCGATCAGTAAAGCAGAGAAGGGAGAAAAGAGCGCGGCAGCCTCGATCGGTGCTGTGCGATGGCGACAGGCGCTAAGCTCAGTGGTCGTTCGACTTCCCAACCTCGTAGAGGATCCTGTTAAACGTCCTGCCGTTATAAGATCCGTGTCGTATCGTCGCATAATTATCCCGTAAAACTATTAACAACGTGCTAAAATCGAACGAGCGAGAAATTTCATGAAAAAGTGATGAAATTAATTACGATACGATCGAATTAATTAATCGATCGCCCTCGTACGTTTGTGCATGTGTTCGTGTTTTGTGTGTATGTGCGTTCGCACGAAGTAAAATTGCTTCGTGAATCGTTCGCGAAAATATCCGACGAGGCGCCTGTGTAACGTATAGCGCGCGGCAACTGGCAATTTCGTGCCGTTTGAGGTGAGTCTGCAATTGTGTAATTCTCGTTTGATTGAACTATTTGCGGTTCTTGCGTAATCCAAGAAGGATTTCCACGTTCGGACTAATCACGAAATTGGTCTTTGTATTCATTCGTCTCGGCTCCATTCTCCTGTATATTCGCGCGAAATTCTTCCGACGATCTATATAGGTCTGTAATTATCGATCTACGTGATCCTAGACCGGTGATCATCTTCGGAGATCAACGATTATATTCACGAATGATTATAGATCGTTCATAATTTTTATAGACGATTAATAACACGAATTAAACAGACTAAATTCCATTAATCAACAATTTTCCGATCAATTTTTCCTACAAATTTTATACATCGGTGATCGAATCGAGACGCGGTACGAATAGTCGACGATATCGATATTCGAATTACCAGAAAGGATTTAATATAAAATTAGATGTATTCAAACGCGCATGCGCTGTCATCCTGCGTCACGAGAGAAAAGCATTTTCTTCGACAAAGATCCACTGCGCAAACATTGCTTAAAAATCTATAAAAAAAAATAAACTTTTACTTTTATCTTTACGAACTCAAGAAAATATCAAATAATTGAAACAAAAAGAAGATCATTTCCTTACAACTTAGAAAAAAAAGAACGAATTTAAATCGTGCTTTAAATTCAAATACATTGTTTTTATTTCAAGATGTAAGAAAATATTTCTTAATTCAAGAATCGTTGACGATATCGAGACTCGAGTTCACAGTAGGGAGGTTATTAAATATAAATATAAATATTGGAGCGCATGCGCAGTTCTGCGATCGTCCTGCGCAACGAGAGGGCAAGCCTTCGCTTCGGCGAGGATCTACTGCGCGAACGCTGGTCCGGCACTCTCGGCGCTAGAGTATACACGTACTGCCAGGTCTCTCGATATATATATTCATTTATATGTATACATGCATGCATAAAATCACCACGAAAGTTTTGCAACGTTATCCTTTGGCGCATGGTAAGAAAAGCGAGGTTTGCTACTGCCTGCACAATCGCAACGATCCTTGGTCGTGACTTGGCCGTGACAGCCTCGAAATCATGCGCAACGACGTATAATTTTTTCCGCTCGAGCCATTTCATTCTCTTTCGCGAAGCGTTTATTCCTTCTACAACCTAACATATACGATATAAAAAAGAAATAATTAAAATTTAACTAACGATCAACGTATAACAAAATAATAATTTTATCAAAAGTGCATAATCGCGATAGAAAAAAATTAATAATCGATTTGAGAAGAAAAAAAAAGAACTGTCCTTCGGAAAGCATTTCATCGTAGGTGGTGAGTCAGAAAAAAACCAGTTATCGAATATAGGCACACGTATGAATAATTGACACACTTTATGACCTCCCCCCCCCCCCCCCCCACTAGATCTTATTTCGCGTGGGCAAAAAAAATCAGCTGTCTCCTCATCGCTCGAACTCTCGAAGTCGGTATTAAACTGTTATTTCGTCGTTCGAATAGTCGATTAAATTTCTCATCGATTCAACAATATTTCAATTGTTCTCCGAATCGTGAATAAAAAAAAAAGGAATTATTATATTAATTTATAATCATGGAAATATTATTTAGTATTTTCCAAAGGCTAGGCAGAGAATAACTTGTCTTTCCTACGACATATACATAGATCTATGAATCATAAAGCAATTCTCGTAGCCGATTTATTCTCCATCTGCCCTTTAAAAAAAAATATTCATATATAAACCTCGTGGGTGGCGAGTGTAACTGCTATATTTTATTTTCACTATCACGTCTCGTCTCGACGGATGAACGGGTATAACAGCACGTGGGTGGTATTGTCCACCGTGTCGAAGAAAATTTTCACGTTTACCCTTTGATAATCCAACAAAAGCTTTTGTTGAGCATATATATAACACACACACACACACACACACATATATATATATATATATATATATATATATATATATATATATATATATATATATATATATATATAGAGAGAGAGAGAGAGAGAGAGAGAGAGAGAGAGAGAGAGAATACATAAAAAAATATATATATATAGAAGTCATATGGAATATATGGTAAAGTAACGCGATAATGCGAGAGAGCTCTATGCACGTAGAACGGCCGAGCTTCTGAAAAGTCACGGAAGAATGCACCCCGGCGATTGCATCTCGCGTGTGCTCTATAGATGCATGCATACACATAATATAGATATACGAAACCGGGTGGAAAAGATATAACTTTAATAAATATAGTACATGCCGCGTGTGTGTATACGTGCGGTAGGTGCATTTCGATGTGGACAGTAGGTATATTTTACGTACGTGTATATGCAACGGCGTGTATAATGTCACGAGAGTCCTATAGCAGAACCGAACCGCGCGGCTGAACGACCACACCGTTGCGAGTCGCATGCGCATCGTAGGAACTCGCTGCAACGAACGAAGATAGATTTTTTTATTTATTTTTTATTTTTTATGACGTTTTAATCGAAATACGAGTGAAAAAATAAATTTGATCGAATAAAGACTGTTATTATATTAAATGCAATGAATTATGCTCGTTCGATTAATCGATTTAAAATGATGCGACAATTTGGTGGGAGCACTACCACGTGCGTACACCTATCTACGAGCATGGTCAGCCTAGCTCGCTTGTCGTACATCTCCGCCCCCACCCCCTTCCCCATCGCCACCCTCTTTGAGCACAGGTGCGCAATAACCCCACCACGACTACACGCCGGCCGGCTACCAGTGAGAAAAGAGGGTTGATTTTGCATATAGGTGTGTTAAAGGTATAAGGGCCATGTGATCGATGATTAGACTCATAGGCCTCAAAAGCAGACCCTGGATGGTAAGGCTGCGGATGCACATCGAACCATCAAAGACCAAACAATGAGATTCGGCGCTCGTAATCGCAAGCTCGTTGGCCTTCGAAAGTACTGTACCTTCATATGCATTTGTTCGTTCGATCAAACGTTCATTAGAGGTCAATCCAGTTTCATATTTTGTTCGTTGCGTGGTGGAGGCCAACGAAGAACGTCGGCATATCGCGTTTGCTCGAACGATCCGATTACTTCGATTTTACTGTCGCGCTATACGAATCGCGGGCGAGAAATTATCTAAAATATGTATAATAGATTTAAAACTGTGTATAAAATATTGAAATATTCGTAGCCCAATGGTCGTTTACCATTTTCCATAAATTCTTACAGTTCTCTCTTATTCGACCGCGTTGTTCGAGTAAAATGTTGCAACTTTCTCGATTGTCGAGAAACAAAAAATACGCTTCTATGAATGGATGCTTCGAGAATAAGTCGAACGGCAAGGATGTATAACAAAATGAGAAAGCTGACGCTCCCGGTCTTGTTTAAGCCTACGGTTTATTACGATGACCGAACCGTTATCCATTGTTGAACGACCGCTTCGTTCGTCTCGCTGATGCTCGCTACTCCATGACTCTCGGGCCTCGGCTTACATTAGAGACAGTTGCTATTATATGCACGAGAGCAAAGAAAGAGAGAGACGGAATGAGAAAGAGTCAAGCGGGTCTCGTTAAGGACAATTAAAAGTAACTAGGCAGCTTGCACGCTTCAATTGGCACGAAACGAGTACGCGAGGGGAGGTTGTGGCTGAGCAAACAGCGATCGTTGACCACAGACTGCAGCAAACATTTTTTTTTCTATAAGCAAACTTATTATACGACCTAAAACTCAAATTATAAGGAAGAAAAAAAATATGTAAGTCGAGAAAGAAGAAGAAGAAGTAAAGAGAAATGTAAGACACGCTTTGATTTATCTGAAATACGAAAATATTTCAACTTCCGGTTGGACCAATTACACCTCTAATAGAGACGTTTTTCTCCACTATTCTTTTTTTCATCCCCCTCCACTTTTTACTCCATCGTTACTGTAAAAATTTGTCGTAATACCCGTTAAGCCACCGAAGTTCTTTTCGATTTTGTTTTACGGTCACTTTGCATGCGAATAATCGTCGGGACTTGGTCCTCGAAATTGCGGAAATATTCCAGATCTTCCAGAGGAACGAGTTCCACAGCTGTCGTTTTATATTCCTCGTAAGTTTTACGAACAAATTTCCCATATTCTCTCACGCTCTGGACAAAACGTTCGAACGGGAGAAGAGACTCTGCGGCGATGATTCTTTGTTCATCTCGCTTCTTCTTCATCTCGTTTCTACAAACTTTTATTCTACGCACAGTGGCACCCGCGTACTCTTTTCTCTCTCCACCATTGTAAGAATTATCCCAAAGGTATACGAAGTGAAACCGTTCGAAACTTCTAACGAACTCATAAATATATATATGAATAAAATACAGAGAAAAAGGAAGAGAAGCTAAACGTAAAATTCGCAGTCCAGACACCGGAGTCTGCGATATGACCTTAATCACGAGTCGTGAATAATGCACAGGAAATTGGTTCGTTATTCCACCCGCTGGGACATCACGATGAATCATTCTTCGTAAACAAGATTCATCCTTTTCTTTTTTCTAATTTAAATAAGAAACGTGCGAAGAAAGAAAGATTATCACAAATGAGATTTCGCTTCGAAATGTATTCGTCCCATTTTCACGGCAAAAGCCTCCCTCCGGTGCGAGGGTCGTCGCGAATGCGCGTTCTTCGTCATTTTAAAGAAACACGGGATTCTCGTCGACGCACCACGAGGTCCGATCTCACGATATATATTTTTTTTTATCCTCGTACATCGCGTACCTCGCCCTAATGGCATAGCGGTTGCTCGAATTATAATATTTATGCGAGGCACGGACGAGAGGAAGAACCGCCGAGGCTCGAAGGCCGCGTCTATGTCGTTTGCGCAGCTTCCGAGCTCGAGGAACAAAAACTTTTGTAGCTGTTACGTTATATGTTTATATATATACGTGTGTGGTTATACAGCGATGAACGAGTACCGGAAGCTTCCGTGGGAAATAGTCTCGGCAACGTAACTCGCGATACAGCCGTAACGCACTGTAACAAACGGAGCTGCTGCACTTATTAGACCAGATGAATCTGCACGCTTTTTCGCTCTAACGCGATCTCATTACCATCACCCATTCTGTCTATGAATTGCCAAGTCCCTTTGTCTGCATTGTCTATTCAGAAGAGTAAAAAAAACTGAATCCGACCATTGTACGAGAATTACGCGGATTTAAACAAACGCGTCCTACGAGATATTTTATCGAATCAAATTTTATTCGTCAGACACGAATTTTGCACATTTGGAGAATAATCGTTATATGATTTGTTTTCTTCTGTTCGTGGAAAATACGATTGCTTTTTTTTAGTATCGAGGGAAGGAATGGATTTGAGGGATGAAATCGATTCGGAGAAAATAATACGAGTTGCTAATGAGTGAATTAATCGAATGTAGTACGAGAGGAATATTTTCTCCCACGCATAAATTATGGGGGAGAGACGGTAATACGTGCTCGATTATCGCTAGACGTTCGTGGAATACTCAACCTGTTCGGAATCTTACTCACGACGATGGATGTATAACGAACGCAACGGATATTCGCGAAAGCTCGCCACCCTCCCATCAACGACGTGCTTATTACGTGACGGGAATTTCGATAATCCTCGAACTTCCGGTCCGTTCATTGAGTCCTTACGTTCGTTCACACACAAACGGAAAACGTTCTACATTATCTTCGAACTGTGAAGAGAAACGTCGAAATATTTCAGCGAATTGAAGAAAAATATCGAAGTATGAAAAAAAAAATAATTTTCGTTCTAAAATCAGAATTAATTCATTTCCGCTCGATACGTTTCTAGTTTTATCGCGATATCGACATTCTTGATAGCTACCCGTGGAAAACACTCGAATAAATTGTAAATCGTATATTAAAAACCTAAAAACAAAATTAAATTACGAAAAAGATTATTTTCGCTCCAAAATCATTCACAATGTTTTTTCATTCAAAACCTTTCTAGATTCATCGAAAGATCGACAATTTTGATAATATCCTATGAACAACACCCGAATAAAATGTATATCTTATATCAAAATCCTCAAAAAAAAATTAAACTATAAAAAAAATTAATATTTTCCCCAAAATCGTACAAAATCATTTTTCCTTCGAGATACGTTTCTAGAATTCATTCTAATATCGACAATTTTCATAGTTTCCACCATTACGAGCGTGTCGCATTTATAAAAGGTGAAAATTGCTTGAGCGCCGATGCGCCGAGTTCATCGCGCCGCGGTAGCGCCGACGCTCTCCTTTGTGTCTCTCATCGCGGATGAGTCGCGCGCGTTGCGACGTGAACGCCAGAGAGCACAAGAGACAGAAAGATAAAGAGAGAGAGAGAGAGAGAGAGAGAGAGAGAGAGAGAGAGAGAGAGAGAGCGAGATAGCCACGTCCGCGACGCCGTCGCGAAATCGCAAAGTGTTTTGCGGCGCGCGCGTGTTTCGTGTCCACGTCTCTCCCGCGCCTCGTGTTCCCTCCGCGGTGCTACGAGTACGCGTGGTCGGTGCAACGCGATTTGCGCAAACGTCTCGATCGTCGGAATATCAGGAGAACAGAAGAGCAACGAGTATGATTATATATATATATATATATATATTTCTATATCTATATATACACATATATATATATATATGTGTATGTATGCATGTTCACGTTGTTTCGTTTCTCCCACGCGACTCTTGCCCCCCTCCCAAGTGCATACAGTAAAATCTGCACGCGATGGAGTTTGCGCTAACAGAGCCATCGCCAAGATCACGCACGTATCTTCTTCGAAATGTTGGCCAGTTACGTCGACGTTACATTTTTTTGAATACGTTTTTTGTCGATTTTTACGAAACGTTTGGAATAGGCGAAAATCGAAGGTGAAAGGTACGAATGAGTTATAGGATTTTCAACGAGAGGTACATCGCAGAAGTGGAAAGAGCGATGAGAGATCAACCCTTCTCGTACCTTGGCGTATTCGTTCTCGTCGCCGGTACGTCGTCTCGGATTCCTGAATCGCTCACGAGCGGTCGCGTCCGGTTTTCGATCGGGGTCCACACGGGGGCTCTCGCGCCATCGAGAAATTCTCGCGACTCATCTCTTCTTTCTCTCTCGGAGCGCGAACCTCCAACTTCTCATTCCGTTTCGCCGGTGGCTAAGGGGCGAACGACCGCCATTACTTCCTCCTTGAAGAAAAAAAAAAAACTCCCGCGAATGTCATTTATTTTTCGTTTGTTTTCATTCTTTCGTCAATCTTGTTTATGTATTTTCTTATTAATTTACGAAGTATCTCGCGATTAATTCTGACGTTACTTTTTTATTTAATTGCGTATATTAGTCGATTTATTTTTTGTCAATTTCAATTTTTTAATGAATTTTCTTTAAATTAATTTCTCGATCTTTACGAAATTAGGAAGTGACAAATACGATACGAGTATTGAGATATATTTCTGAAAATCGTTTCTTCGGGGCTTGAATCGTGTATAGAATAAACGACAAGGGTAAGAGCGAGAGAGAGAGAGACGAAAAAATAGGAAAGTCAGAGGAATAGAGGCGTCGATGATCCTTCTCGCGAGTCTCCCGGTATATGTGTATACCTTTGCGCGTCAGAAATAACTTCTCTAGCCTTTGGCCTCTTTCACCGAGGACCGTGTGTAATAATTCGCGCACCCGCAATGAGAACTTGAATCGCGTGAACGTACAAGTACGAAAGTACTTGTACGTTCACGCGGTATATATATATATATATGTGTGTGTGTGTGTGTGTGTGTGTGTGTGTGTGCGCGTGCGTGTGTGTGTGTGTGTGTGTGTGTGTGTGTGTGTGTGTGTGTGTGTGTGTGTGTGTGTGTGTGTGTGTGTGTGTGTGTGTGTGTGTGTGTGTGTGTGTGTGTGTGTGTGTGTGTGTGTGTGTGTGTGTGTGTGTGTGTGTGTGTGTGTGTGTGTGTGTGTGTGTGTGTGTGTGTGTGTGTGTGTGTGTGTGTGTGTGTGTGTGTGTGTGTGTGTGTGTGTGTGTGTGTGTGTGTGTGTGTGTGTGTGTGTGACCACTTTCGTACTATATATATACATCTATATTGTCTAAAAAAAACGAAGAATTTACACAAGGAAGGAGAAGGTGTCTTGCGCGTTATGTGCGTACGTGTCTATCCCCGCAAATTGCGCCAGTCGGTATACATTATAAAATGGTTTAACGGTATATTAATTCTGCATATATATGAGTGTATGTGTTTGTATGTGCGACATACACGTCGAATCGAATTATTAGCACACTAGCCAACATACCTACATCCGACTTTAGTCGATGATTACCGACTCTTTTCACAATACATCAAGCACGATAAAATGAAAAATAATGAACCATCTGAATTAATTTATCAGAATTTCAAATAATTCAACTAATTCTAATAGAATAAATATCAACTCTTATATATTTCTTTATGAAGTTTTTATGAATTTTTTTTTTCGCGAGGGTCGTTCGGGGAAATGGTGAATAATAAATAATAATGATTATAATTTTTTTATAGATTTATAGTGTTTCGATCGACAGTGTCACATTTATATCGAGTTTTTTTTTTTTTTTTATAAACTCATCTATGCGTTTATAAAAAATATTGATGATTTTGAAACGTTAATTTTTATTCATTGAAAAAAGGTACGCGCTACGTACACCGAGGTGTCCGAGTGTCTCAGCGCGACGCGACCGCGGTAGTTGTCGCGACGTCGCGTCAAAGTCGCGCGCAGACGTAATGCCACGTGTGTACCCGGAGAACAGAAGATCCGACGCGTTTGAGAGTGCACGGGTGGATACACGGACGCAGAAAGAGTGTGAGGTAGAGACCGACAGAGAGAGAGAGAGAGAGAGAGAGAGAAGTCTGAAGAGCGAGATAGTTGATAATACGCGCGTGAGCAGTCTCATGAATGATTGCGAAGAGGGGCATAACCCGCGCATTTATGTAGTACCACCGACGCTCACTAGGGTACTCGTGTCATGCGCGCGATTATTATTATTCACATTCCGAATACACTTGTCTCGCGGTCTCATTACGTAGTTCGCTATCAAATATTTAATTTCGACAAGATTTTTCGAGCGAAGTAAAAAAAACACACTGTTTTAACCATCAATTTTATCGTATCGTAAATTTTTTAACACCGAATTGAAAAAAAATCTTTGTTGAATTTTTTATTGAATTTTTTTTAATTAATATTGAATTTAGAAGATTTAAATTGATAAAATACGTAGCTCGAGACGTAAACAGTTTTTAGCATTGACACTTTTGTTTAGAGGAGTTTGCTAGAAATAACGATCCGAAGCTTACATTAGAGATGTATTTTCGTGAGAAAAACGACGAGGCTCACAATGAGAATAGAATAGTGAGCCTCGTTTGATTAAATTGTATGATTACATAGATCAGAGAAAAATTGTTTCATTCTCTTAATATAGTAAAATAAAATTAAAATTCTTAATGTTTCTCACGTTTATTACTAATGACAGTTACCTACTTTTGTCGAATGCCAGTTATACTTATATGTACAAACATATTTCCATTACCTGTTGCGCGTATTCGTTACGCATCCTCGACTCTCGCGCAACGAGACGCACGTGTGCGATGCGATCGAATCTCGGACGAAGCGTTTATGAAGTTTGCCGTAATGATTTTCTAATGGCAAACTACCATTTATGGAAAATGTCCTGATAGTCGTATAAAAGTAACGAGCTCGATATAAACGTCGATCGTTCGGTCGAGAGATTTATAAAAATGGTCGGAATTAAAGATTCTTCCGGTTGTCGGTCAAGGGTTGGAAAAAATAATTTTTCACGTTCTTTCTTCTTCCGACGGATGAATTGTTACAAGCCGAGAATAAAAATGTGATATTCGTGTCGTACGAGAAATTTCTGATTTCGCAAATTCTTGATAAAATGTTGTTAGACAAAAAAAAACTTTATTTCAATTTAGTTTAAACAATAAAATTATTTTTCATTATAAATATTTTAAAATTTGTTTGTTTTGTTAGTTTTAAATAAATAATACTTGGATAAAGGGATTAGCGCATAGAGCAACATTCTAAACGAACTACATTTCAAATTTTCTCCATGGTATATCGACGATCGAAGGTATAAAAATCACTCTACCGTATAGCACGGGGATGATAAGTCGGTATAAATATATCCATGCCCCAGAGGGCCTTCAAAGGTTTCAAGACCAAACCCACCATCTATCTTATTCTCTTCGCTCTTCCCATTCGAAGATTTTCATCTTTTTCATTCTTCTTCTACTTCTTCGCTATTACAATGTGCACGTTTTATATACTTGGCGATATCTCTGGGCATTTCCACTCTTCTTCCTTGTGTGTGTTCTCGCCTACCTCGCAGTAATACACGATCCGTTTATCTTGACTCTTTGCAAACGTTTCGCGAACTGGATCTCCTTTCCTCTCTTTTTCTCTCTCTCTCTCTCCCCCTCCTTTGTCTCTCTCTCTCTCTCTCTCTCGATGTACTACTATGTTATGATTATTATTGCTTATTCTTATTATATTCCGTGTATTCTCAGCGATATGTGGGTTTATCGATGATAATCCAACCTTTCTTCTTCCTGATTCATCCATGGCGAGTATCGACCTTCGTAAAACCGATAAACGATCGCTCGAGTCTTTTTATTCCGTTGTTATTTTTTATTTTTTCTAAACACGCTTAACAAAATTACAAAAAAAATGTAATTTAACATAAAATTTCTTTTACCAACGTGTAAATTGTGCGATTATTAACCATAACAAATTGACTCTTCGTTTTGTTGTTTTTAATAAAGATTTTTTCGCATTAGTTTTATCTCCGTTCCGGAGGGATTGAGCTCGAGGTACGCGAAGCCTCGAGCACATGATTTACATCGCCTTTTAACTACATCGTGTCCCGGCAGCTGCGGGAAAAGGAACAAGGGAGGAGAGGAAACGAGAATCGATCAGTTTCGATATAGGCGAAACGTGACTCTATTTTTCTATTCTTCCTCGTTCCAATCTCGGAACTCTAACTAAACCCGGATCTTCCTTGCGAGAGGTTGAGAAAATAGCGACTGTAATAACAAAAGGATTTTTCATTCGACAAAAAAAAATAAAACGATCGACGATGTTTCGTTCATAATTTTTGTATTTTTTCATATCTTTTTCCAAACATTTGTTTCGACCCATAGAATAATCTATACACGTGGTAAACCCGGAAATATTCGCCTCGTACAACGTTTTGTAAGAATAGAGAGAAGAAAAAAAAACCAAAAACCCTTTATCTTTAGTATTTCGTCGTAACTATTTAACACGGACGTTTCACCGTCTCTCGTGTGGGAAAATAGGTCGTTAACTTCAACTAGTTTCTCACTCCACGAATTTTATCCACCGTGAAAACCGGATTTTTCGAGCAAATTGCCACGAAACCGTCGTCAGTTTTCACTCTTATCGTCCATTCTAACTACACTTGGAAAAAAACAAAATAACTGAAAAATCGAGCTAAACGGGACCAAGTCTGACTTTCGGACGATTTTTTCAATATTATTACACCAGACAACCGTCATGGTCGATGATGCCCGATCACTTGAACAAACTTTTAACAGGTCGAATTTTCTCAATTCTGGTCCACGATAATAATCACAACTAGTCACGTCCAATCGATATAAATCGTAAACGCAATATTAATATATACAATATATATATACATATAATTTTTTTCCATAGCATATCGTATGCAGTAAACAGTGAAGGAGACTTTCGCTCCATATTCGCGCAGGGTCTATTGGTAACGCGAGAGGATTCTCGAGTTGTTCCGATTTACGTATGTATGCGTGTGTGCGTAAGGTGTATGTGCGTATTAGTTTAATGTCTTGTCCTACTGCTCGCATTCCTTCACGATCGTCAGCGATCGGTATTCGATCTAACGTCGTTTTGCCTTCCGTTCTCGCTCTTTCGATATTTCGATATATATAGATAGATATTTCTATGTATGTGTGTACGTGTGTGTGTGTGTAATATATAGATCGATAGAATTAGTACGAACGGCCTTCCGTTCTCACTTTTCGATGTATAAGACTCAAACTTTCCTTCCGACCTCAGCTACAAATTCCTGACGGCAGTCAGGCGTCTGCGATAAAATCCATTTATGCAAAGGAATTCAGGAGCGCTGTACGCGAGAACAGCTCGAGTGTGTCTTGAAAGCGTGACCGAAAAGGAAATAGACAAAAGGCAAAAAAAAACGCGCGCACACTGATAATTATGAATCGGCGCGACCGGAAGGAAGCGCTGACCGATTCGTTTTCCAGTTTGTTTCTTTTTCTTTTTTTTCTTCTTTTTTTTCTTTCTTTATAGACTCGCGTCGGATATTTTTGTCGAGTGGAGCGTTACGAGGTTTAAGGAGGTCAGCGTAAACGGAATCAGCAGAATTATGACGATAATTTTGTTTGCTTGGCTTACAATTTTTGTGAATCAAGATTTGAAATAGTTTTCAATTAAATGAAATAAGAAAATCGAATAATCATATAATTCAATAATTTCTATTTAAATGAAATAACAAAAATAATTATAAATTCGATGATATTGGTTTAAACGAAATAATAATTCGGTACTGATAAAGTGATTGAGAGTTTATGCAAAGAGGGAATTGTTATGTAATTAGAAAAAAAAAAAGAAAATAATTTTAATTACCTCAAAGACGTTACGTAACATAACTTTTTTTTATCGGTCACCCTCAAAAACGTAACTCACTCCTATCGTCTATGAACTAAAAGATATTTATAGAACGAGCGTACACATATATACACGTAGCACCTGGTGGTAAAAAAGCTCGATAACACTCGCGAAGGTCGTAAACTTGCCGAGACACGTGAAAGCTTTTTCGTCGATAATTCTAAAGATAGAGGGAGGATTTGTACGGGTATTTTTCGACCTCGTTGTAACAAGAGCTTTTACAATCGCGGTAATAAAATCATTCTTCCGCACCGTTGAAACTTTTCGTTACTCGACGGTTTATTTTTATTATCACTTTTCTTTCGGTACTTTACGCCTCGTTTTTTAAACCTACATATATATATATATATTTCCTTTCTTTTGTTAAAAACGGCAAATCTTCTTTAGAAACGATCGCGTACCGTGAACGCTCGATCATTCGTGAAGTACGATCTTCTTGTCAAGAAGAAAAAAATAAAAATAAACTCGCCCGAGAAAAGCAGCGGTGGGAAAATTGTGAATCATCGAGATAAGATCGTTTCCAGGTGAGAAAAAAAAATAGTCCCGTTCATGGTGAATCGATGCAGCACCATGAAGCCCTGCGTGCGATACGAAACGCACGGTCATATATATATACACACACACACACACAGACATATATGTATATATATGTAACAAAAACATAGGTCAGCAGTTTAAGGGGTCGTATTAAGAGTACGTAAAGCATAAATATCACAAGCTCACCCATCAGACAAATTACACGCCTCATGATATAAATAGCCCTTTCATTATATATATATTTATATATGTATAACGTATTTAATACGCTCTACAAAACAAGCAAGGTCCACACTCACAATACCCTCGGGTTCTTCGTGACCACGACGTGTTATCTCATACATTGATCGATTTTTACCTATAGGTGTCGTGTTACTTGTTTTTTTTCCCTTTTCTCATCGGTTTTTTTTGTTTATTGCCAAGCTCGCTCGATCACTCCTCGCCCATTCCATTCTGGTACCAATCGACAATCAGGGACATGTCAGCGTGTCGGAGCTCCGAGGGTCTTTGCCAAGCCATTGTTTAATCACTTTTTTTTTTATTGCGGAAGTACACGGCACGAGTCACGAAAAAGGGGTTTGGTCGAAGATGCTTGTTGGATGAAAAAGAATAAAACAAAGAAAAACGTTCGTGACGTATGAAAAAAAATGTTTCTTTATCACGATTCCCACGATAATTGCGTGTGAAGTGTATGGAGAAAAAAAACAAGCGAAAGAATCTGTAACGTGCCATTTTTAGGATGACGCAATGACTTTTATCGACGAGTCTTTGTCGATAGGTCTCCTCGTTCCTTTTGCCGATGGCAAAACGACTCGTACCTTATCGTCGAACACGTCTTATCTCGTATCGGGACGGGATGCATTTCAATTTTTATACGCAAACGAATGAAGATACACCGTTGTAAAACACGAGTCACGATCGGACTCGATATTTGTGAATATCGATCGATGAAATATTCGAAAAAAAAACATATGTATTTTTCTCTTTTTCGTAATTCTGTCGTAATCAAAAATTGGACGTTTTGAGGTCGAGGTGATGAACCAGGGTGAGGACCCGCATTATTAACTTTTTCTTTGTTAAGAATGAAAAAAAAAACATCTGCTCATCTTTCATCTCTGTCTTCTTCTCTTTTTTCTTCCCTCTTGCTTCGTCTCTTGGAAAGCCTCGTGTGTGCCCAGATGTCGAGAGCGAGAGCAAGAGAGAGAGAGAGAGAGAGGGAGAGAGTTACCTCGTAATCTGACGTGTGTTTGCACACACGATGTTCACGCGGTGGTATAAAAGTGACGTCGTACCCGTAAAAATTCGTTTTTTTACTTAGACACACACACACACACACACATACATACATATATACATTTACATACACAAAAATGTGAAAAAGGTGTACGCGAGGTACGAAGCATATCTCGTTCTCGACGAAACTCTCCGCGTGTGATGTAGTGTAACACGACGATATCTCCACTGGGACTTACTGGGTTGGCGTGAATTTTTTTTAACGCTCGTTTAAATTCACGTTTCTGGCGTTAAAAAAGAGAACTCGAGAGAAAAAGCAAAGATAAGAAAAACAAGCATTTTAACAAACTTGACTGAGAGTTGATGAAACAAATTGTCGAAAGGATAATTAGTGCGTGAATTAATGAATAATCGCTTGTGCTTCGAACCGTACGTAGAAGTGGAATAGGTATCTACTAGTAGATTGTGCTGACTTTGGTATATTTAATATATTTAGATGCTCCATTCTTATTGTATCCTAAATTCCATGTAAAAATTGTTTGAACTCGATTTATTAATTGATATAAATATATATTTATAAATTATATTATATTATATCATATTATATTATATTATATTATATTATATTATATTATATTATATTATATTATATTATATTATATTATATTATATTATATTATATTATATTATATTATATTATATTATATTATATTATATTATATTATATTATATTATATTATATTATATTATATTATATTATATTATATTATATCATATTATATTATATTATATCATATCATATTATATTATATTATATCATATTATATTATATTATATTATATCATATTATATTATATTATATTATATTATATTATATTATATTATATTATATTATATTATATTATATTATATTATATTATATTATATTATATTATATCATATCATATTATATTATATTATATCATATCATATTATATTATATTATATCATATTATATTATATTATATTATATTATATTATATTATATTATATTATATTATATTATATTATATTATATTATATTATATTATATTATATCATATCATATTATATTATATTATATCATATCATATTATATTATATTATATCATATTATATTATATTATATCATATTATATTATATTATATTATATTATATTATATTATATTATATTATATTATATTGTATTATATTATATTATATTATATTATATTATATTATATTATATTATATTATATCATATTATATTATATTATATTGTATATATTTCATTGATATTCGTTTGAATATATTTATCATAAAATGCGGTAAAACGTCTGACCCAATAGTAGGGAATAACTGTAGATATCGGTGTAGACAGACAGTTTGTAGAAGAAAAAAAAGGAATGAAAAAAATAATGAAATATCGTCGAAATGTGACGCAATCTTGCGAGAGGCACGGATACGCGCGCTACGGGTTTCGGTGGTTAACCGGAAGTCTAGCAACTGGTTCGTACGGTCTCTTTCTCCGTTCTCCCCGTACAACGTTTCTTTTACTTCGCCTCTGTTTATTTTTTCCTTCCTTTAAGTTACATTACCACGAGTTTTACCGAGTAGGTACTTCGTAAAACGCCACGATAGGAAGAATAAGCGACCTCTCGGCGCGCGTTCTCACTACACGTTACGAGTCAGTTCTTTCTCGGTTTCGCCGCGACTAACTTGCGACTCCCACAAAACGAAATCATCAAGTAAAAATATTTGTTAACTCGTTCAGAGCTCGTACGCACTTGTTTATTTATTTTATTTTTATTAACGAAAAATTTTATTTCTCGCCGTTTAAATTAATTCATTCATGAAATTCCTGACTTATTGTTTTTGTTACTTATGGAGAATATTGTTTGTTTCCATTTTGACGTAAGGATAATTCAGGTGGCGAGCTAACGTCGTCATTATCGTCGACGCATTGTTATTATTGTTATTGTTATTATCGGCCTGCAAACGTCGCGTACGAGATAACCTGACGTTCCGTCTGTGCCGGTGGATCGGAAAGCCTTCTCATCCTCCTCTTGTCGCAGTTCGCTCGTCGATCGCCTCGACGTCTGTCGCGGATCGAGTGTCGTCGTCGTCGTCGTCGTCGTCGTCGTCGTCGTCGTCGTTCGTCGCGTTCGTTCGGTTTCGAGGTAGACATTACATTTACACGATGGGAAATAAAATGTCGTTCGATCGATCGATTTTCTTGTATTTTATAATTTTTACTCGTATTTAATCGATCGTTACGTATATTCGTTAACGATTTTTATCGATCGACGACGATAATACGATATTTCTTTTTTAATAATGAAATTATTTCAGGGCTAATTTCGAGCTCGTTATAAAAATAGGACGTTACGTAATTCACGAGCACCGAGACAAATAACCCGGGTACATATGTTGGTGGAGAAAACATTCGAGTTTTGCAATACCGAGACGAAATCACCGTGACGAAATAACAATAATAACGATATTAATAACCGCGACAATGAAGAAATTCTAAAGAAACGAGGGATTTTTTTCTTGTTCTTTTCATTTCGTGAAACAAGTTGCAAGAAAATCAACGTCGAATGACATTTATCTCTTATCGTCGAGAACTCGTGACGCGCGATAATAGACATCCCGGTGTGAATGTCTCGCGAAAGTTACGGCAGATGGCAACATCGCCGAAACTCGCGAAGAACGATGTGAATTTTTTTGTCTTTCTTCTTAATTTTTTATTTTTTTTATTTTTAAGAAAAAAAGATTATGTTAGCTGCGTACATGTATTTCGCTCGCGATAAGGATAAAACACCGTCGTACGATCATACAGTGAATTTTGAAGATTTTGCGCGATGTCTTGTCGGAAGAAAATCGACTCCAAGATGTGGCTCGATTACACGCAGACGGTAAGCGAACGTTCTTGTTTTCTCGGGTGACGAGTCAATCTTCCAAAAAATGCGATCCAATCAAAAAACGCAAAGAAAATTTTTTAATCGGGTAAATAAATATTTTCCATTTAAAAATTCGAAATAAAATACGAATTTTTCTATTTCCACGAGAAAGTGAAAATACTCGTCGATCCATTTCACACAGCACCCGTTGCTCCGATTCAAATTTTACATTCCAGTGTAAAAAAGAAACAATTTTATTCCGATCGAAATTATTGCAAAATAAAAGAAAATAATCTAAATCAAAAATAAAATAAAAACGAAAATAAATGATTAAAATACGTAAAAAAACGGAAAAAAGAAAAAAATAAGCTTTCCTAACGGATCATTATTCCGGAAAACGAGTCGAGTTCCTCATTTCCTGAAGAACGATGCAAAAATTCATCGATATATTTTCGGCGATCGAGTTCTCGTGGTCGGAAAGGTCCACGGGCCGAGCTACCTGCTACTTCTTCCCTCGGACACACTCAGCCTCCTATATACCCTATGTGTGTTACACACGAACGCACAGGTATATAATATAAAACATACCGCGATATAGTATAATGTGATTGTATAGTGTACGGTATTAAAGTATAGGATAAAAGTCGCACACACGGACGAGAGAACACGCTCAGGTAGAAGCGAGATCAGGTAACCGGCTATACATACATATATATATATGTCTACATATACGAGTGTATATATATATATATATATATATATATATGGGGAACAGGACTCCTTCGCTCGTCTCTCAGTCCCCCTTTCTCTCTTTCATCTCCTCCACGGCTTTGCTCTCTCCTTTATTCTTCGCTCTTTTTTCTCTCCCCCTTTCCTCACGGACCCGATCCTCTCTTCCTCATCTCGAGTCTCTCTTTCTCTTTCTCTCTCTCTCTCTTTCTCCCCCCTCTCCCATTAGGTGTAGAACGTCCCCCCCCGGTGGACGAGAGGAGACTCTTCGCTACGGAGTCGCCGCTTCTCCTCCGTGTGTCCAGAAGTCTCTCAGGAGTAAAACACTCCAAACCAGATATACGCGAATCCGTCCAGGTGACTCCATTCGCTGCAAGGAGTTTCGACCATTCTCGTTCTTGTCTCGAGACACGCTACTTTTGCTCGTGCTTGGAGATAAAATTGAGAGGAAAGGAGAAAGAGAAAAGGATCGAGTGATTGTTAAAAGGGATGATAATTGTGTGTACAGTGTACGAAGGATCGTTAACCGATCGGCTCGAGTCGATAAGACTGGATTCATGATTTCGAGGCAGTTTATCATCGCTCGAAGGTACTCGCATGTGTTTGTTACGATCCAACGAAAGTGTTGGACGTGCTGAGATACTCGTTTTAATTAAAAATATCGTTTTTTTTTCTTTCGATAATTTTGCAATTTTCTTCAGAATTCGCGACGAGAGAAAGACTTAAATTTGATGAAATATTTCATGAAAAACAGTGATCGACGTTAGGACAAATCGGTTGAATAAAAATACGATTATCGTCGAACAACGATCTATCGTTGCTTTTTTTCCACGTTGGTGCCTGAAAAATGAGTCACAAACTGGCGAATATCGTTAATTAGCCAACTTATCGGCGAGCTAGCAGTCTAGGTGGTCGGTCATAGCGGCGAGCGGGTACAACGAACCGGCCACCGATGACACACGCGATATTATCTGCGTATACAGTCCCACACTGCTCCGTAATATTTCAACGTTAATTAATCGACATATTTACTTTTTCATACGTGCAAAATCGTATTCGTATCGCTAAGGGTTGTCGATTATAACCGATATAAAAAATTAATGAACCGATCGATAAATAACCATAACTTTTGTCTTTTTTTTAGACCGAAACTATAATTAATCGAATTAATCAAAATCCGTGATTCTACTCGTCGAATCGACGCGTAATAAAAACGATCCTTCAAAATATTCGACGATATTTTGTCATCTAATTAAATTCTTCTTTTCCCAATATTTTCGAAAATCGTAATTTCTCATCGTTAAAGTTCCGTAATTATGGGTTCGCCACGGTTAGCATCGAATTAGAAAATTAATGATTCTGATCACTTTGACCGTATCGAAATAATAAGGACGCGTCGGATAAAAAAAACAGGGGGGTAAGGAGAGCGAGCAATGAAATTGCAACGGGCAGCAATTTTTTGCGCAATTCCACGGACTCGGGCACAAAAGTCGCAGAAGTAACCGGAATGCACTAGTGTGCATGCAACGGTGTCTTCAACAGTTTGTACACAACAGTACATAAAGTACCTATACAGTAACGTAGTTTGTGCGCAACAGTGGAGAAAGTGGTGTACGTACTACGATGTCCCGATTGCACGTTCTCGTGTTTAACAGCTGATGACGGCTTGAACATACACGCAAATACACAGAAACACATACACACCGATAGAACAACGGTGTTATAATATCTCATCGAACTGACACACTTCCGGAGAACACGGATATTTGTACTCGGCGTCGTTTCGCTACTAGGACGTACTCGATAACAATTACATAAGTTTTGTCTGACTTGTATATTTATATATATATATATATAATAATAATAATTTCAGGGTAATAATTATGTATATATTACGTATATGTATAATATGTGTACGAGTATGTTTGTTTATACGTGATATATAAAAATGATTACTCTGAAATTATTTGATTATCGACACGATGTTGGATTATTGAATAAGCATTTTATAATCGTAGTATTAAAAGGGTAAGAAATTAAATAATAGTCATGCTTTATTATAGCGTCGAGGCTCGAATGGATTTGAAGGAAATTCTTCAAGTTTCCAGACATTTTGAAAAGTCGTTTGTTTACATGCCTCGAGGATTTTTATTGATAAATAATGTAATAATAAATGAGAATAAATTTCGATAATTGTCAAATTATCGTACGATGTTTATCGTATAATTTTTCGACAAACCGGTCGAACGATAAATTTTCATGAAATTACTTTTAATGATGGGAATATGATGAAACTGCACAACGACATAAATCGTATCAAACTGCCCGAGAGAGAAACGTCCAATGCGGCAGCGCGACATTCGCGAAGAATTAAGTATCGATTTATATCTATTGATAGATTATAGAGTCCACGTGTCGTTCTTGGATAACGATAAGAGCTCGTTTAGCACACAATGGCTAATGAATAAAGGAGCCCAACCGGTTTTTCATAATGGCTTGTTTTCCGTCGTGTTGTGTTTGATTCATCGCGAAATCGTCGATGCGAACCGTGCGATAATGAAGAAATAATCATCAAATAACGAAACAAATAATAATAATTTTTAAAAATGCACGTCAAAAGAGAAGAATCACCGTTGTTCGCAATGAATGGAGAAAGTCTCCAGCATACTTTTTTCCATACGTACGACTAACTTGTACGCGTATAAAGATGAGGTACCGTCGTTCGTGCCACTTCTCGCACTTTATTGCCTATCTCTCTCTCTCTCTCTCTTTCTCTCCATCTATCTACCATCAATTTACCTTTTCCCAAAGTGCGACTAAGGCCACGGGTGAACGGTTTATCGATGTTCGAGCTAAGAAGAAAAAAAGAGGGAATAAAAAAAAAGGTTATGCGTAGGCGTTAAGAGGAAGAGCATTAGATAGACTGACCTCGGTCACGTTGACCCATGAAGTATTCGCGAGATAACTCTCGTTTTATACAAACCTTTGTAAAGATTCAACAATTTCTATTTTTTTTTTAATCAATAAAAATTATTGTACCAATTGGATTTTGAAAATTCTTTATCAAAGATAGAGGAAATTTATTCTAAGAATTTTGTGTACAGGATTTACTTTGAGAATTTCTCGAACGAAATTTGCTCTGAGAATTAATCAAATGAAAATTAGTGTCTTTTAAGGAATCCATCTCTCGTAATTAATTAAACTTGGCAAATTATTCGATCGACCAAGACGAGTCTAATTATATCAAATTTGTTAATTTTTTCAGATGGAGACCGAGGTCCGAACCCTGAAGCAAGAATTGTCGCGTACGCGCGACGCGTTGAAACTGGCGACGAAACGTTGCAGAGATTTGGTACGCGAGCTGGACTCGCGTACGGTCGGCCACGAGTCCGAACGTTGTCTACGAGATCAACAATTGTCCCGAATATTGCGAGCTCTTCTCGTCCTCGAGTCGCGTCTAAAACAGGAACAAAAATCCATAAGACAATTACTCTGCGAGAAGGACAACGTGATAAGAAATCAACAGCTCGAGATAGCGAAACTGCGACGTTACACGAAGAATTATATAAAATGCAAGCGCGAGCAAATTCGTAATTCTCAGCAGAACAGCGTCGAATCGACAAATTCACCGACTTCGAATATCGACGACGAAATTTGTACGAGCGTCGTGACGACGCATAATCGCGATTCGAGAATCGACGAGGACAATATCGACGAGATAAGTAACGAGTTGGGAAACGACATACAGCGTTTGAAGCGCGAAATAATCGACAAATTGAACACGACGAATCTTCGTGAAATCGAGGATTCAACGACGAGGGAAAATCGGGACGCGACACAAACCCATCGACAGGCTTCGATTTGTTCCGTGAGAAAGACCAACAGTTTTGCCGGTAGCGACGTATCGAAGGAGAGTTGCGCGAGTAGCAGCGAAAATACGGACGCTGGCTCGATTCTAACGACGACGACCGACGAGAGTTCACCCTCGTTGCTCAGCACCGAAGGCTTCTGCGAGGGCGAGAGTACCGATTGTTCGCCGGGCTCGACCCTCGACAAATCAACGACAAAGTCGTTCGGCATCGGGATACCGAGAAGAATCGACGAGAACGATCGCGTCGTAACGATCGCCAGTCGATTGATCGTGAACGATCTTCGAGATCGCGACGACGACGATGACGACGAAGATTACTCGAAGAGACGACACGGTATCGTCAGGGCCGAGCCCTTGGA